>CABHPP010146977.1:0-37973 GCA_902168425.1 Peromyscus attwateri
ATAAATATAAGAAAATTTGGAGCCTTCGCATATGACTATTAATAAATATCCCACTCCTAAATGTTTAGGAAACAAATTAACCTTACCGACTTTAGAACACCAACACCAGAATGTATGACTTTATGATACAGGTGTTACTGGCCAACTCACAGGTCACTCTACACTAGTTCTCTTTTTTTCCTTGATATGAGTTGATCTCGCTGCAAAAAGCAGATTTGCTTGCCTTGACACTGAAACACAATGCACATTCTGCATGTTCTGGATGCCTTGAGGCATAAGGGTGAGTTGTTTTTATGAGTCTAAAATCAGCTGCACCCAAATCCTTTTATTATTACAACCTAATCTTAGAGCTGTGTTTTTGCTAGCTACATAAAGGAAAACAATATCTTGCCTTGCAAATGTTCTGACTTGTTTTTATGTGAAACTGCTGTATTAAAATAAGACTGGCCAAACTTTCAAAGGACCTCTAAACAGTGCTCGGGAAAACCTGTTAGTTCAGAAATGTGCATTTACTGATTTTTATCTCTTCTGTGTGTTAAGTGCCAATGCTCTTCCCATATGTTTGTATTTTACTTACCATTCTTAATTTAGTGTCAAAGATCTGGGATATGTATAAATTGCCCCTACTCAAATGGAGATGAAGCTCTGTGGTAAGATGCTTGCCTGTCATTCATGAGGCCCTATTTGAACATTAGCCTGAAGAAAAAAAACCTAGTTAAAATTTTCCATTAAAGTTTCCATTTGTCTTTAGACAAATAGTTCCATGACTTTGGTGGTCTCAAATCTATTTGCCTACAAAGAATTTAGTGTTTGTCACATAAGATGTTTGTATTTTCATATGAAATTTTCAAGTAGTAGAAGTGCTGCCTTGTGAGCCAGACAACAAAGACTCCTTACCCTACCACAGAGAACAATGGGAGAAGTGTTCTAGGATTCAGGGATAATAGTAATTCATTTCACCCTAAGTCAGACTTTCTCTGTGTTTTTTTTTTTTAAGTTTCTTCAAGTCCCAAGGTTACTGTTGACTCCCTTATTATTCATCAGGGAGTGGTAAAATGTGTCTTCCATTCTAGCCTATGATTACTGTTGATGGCATGATGACGTATACCTAGATGGTAAATGTGTCTTCCATTCTTCTCTGATTACTATTGATGGCATGGTGACATATACCTAGAATTTATGAGTGCAGAAAAACAATAGTATATAGTCTTTCTTCCTCCTACCTCCTTCCTCTCTCTTTTACCCCATGCGACAATAAAGGTATCTTAAAGCACAATTAAAATTGTCAGTAAATTTCTTTTTATTTTAACCTTGAAGCTTTAGCATTTAAAAACAAAAACCTCACATTAGCTCAGGATAATTTATTTTATTTCATAGACTTTTCTATATTGACAAACATTTTGAGCCAGGCAGCAGTGGCGCATGCCTTTAATCCCAGCACTTGGGAGGCAGAGGCAGGCAGATCTCTGTGAGTTCAAGGCCAGCCTGGTCTACAGAGAGAGTTCCAGGATAGCCAGAACTGTTACACAGAGAAACCCTGTCGCGAAAAAAAAGACAACTCTCCCCCCCTCAAAAAAAAATTGTCTCATGAAGACACAGTTAGTATCTAAAGGGTTTTTTTTTTCTTAAAATATAAACACTTGGAAAACTATGATTATAGTCCATTTGTGTGAAGAATTGTATAAAATCCACATGATTAAGTTGATATGTAGCACAAAAGAAAAATTCAGTAAAATTTCTTAACTATTTCCTGTGACGTTTTCTTGTATGTAAATGAAAAAATACCTTCAAGGACGCTTGTCTAGGTTTCTCTTGCCCATGGCATCTTATAGACCTATCAATGGTGTAGAGGAGTTCTATTGCTCTGTCAGTTCTCAAGTTTCCTGTTGAGAATAATTGACTATATGTTTCTTGTTCTTTCTCTGTTACCTAAAGATCTCATGGGGAATTAAAAAATGTGTGATTAATCTACTTTCAGAGATTTTCAAATACTCTATTACCAAAGGGACCTCTGTGAATATTTTTTTACTGTTCCTCAGCTATACTGACCATGAAGGAATTGTATTCTAAACCCCAAGATGAAAGGGCTCTTAGTTGTTTTTAGGCATCCCTAAATTTCTGCCTCACTAAGTACGGCGGGTACCTAGAATGAGGAGATATGATGAGAGTCGATGTTATTGCTGTGATGAAACCTTTCTAACACAGGCAACTGGGAAAGCTGCTGATAACCAAGGTGCAGAATAATGAACTGAACAAAAACCTAAAGAGCTCCCTTCCCGTGAAGTTCCTATTCTTTTAGTCTTCAGGCTCTGGACTTTGGTCAAGTCCATTATAGACTAGAGAAGCAGAAGTGTCTGGTTTACAGCTGGTACTGGGTGTGCTGTTCCCTAGGAAGGAACGGCGTGATTCAAGTTAGAGTAACAATGGTGATGGAGGACATGGGCTATGTGGGGTTGAGGAAAGGGGGATAGTGGCAGAAGAGAGAGACTATAAAAAGATAGGATAAAAGTATTGCTCAGGGCCACATCTTTCTCAGATCCTTTATTAACTCAGAAATGTCGCCCTTGACTTCATTTGAAGGAAAAAGGCATTAGGTGTCAGCAACTCCTTGAGCGACTGAACTGGTCTTATAATCATCTTTAACCACCTTGAAGTTGGAGAGATAGCAACTCCCATGATAATTTCACAGTATTGAAATCTGTTTGAAGTGCCGGTAAACATGTCCATTCAGTATTCTATCCTTGCCTCTCATTACCGTTTCAGTCCCGAGGGTAAAAACTTCTTGGGGACTTTTTTAGTTGGAAGAGAAAGCAAGAAATGAGAGTTAAGAGACCACTCTACCATGTTTTAGGATCTTACTGCTGTTTGGCGTCTACTCTTCTACCCCTTGGCAAGCTTTGAAGATAAATATAGTACTGGATCAAACACATGAATTTAGGTTAACCAGACATTTTGTAGCGTAATTCAGGATGCAAGAGCTAAACTAAAACTGAATTTCTTTCCTACTGCCCTACCAGTCAGGAGACAACACCAAGTCTCTACTGCAAAGACAAAATGTCTTAGATTTCTACCATCAGCCTTTATAAGCAGTGTCAAACGTGCTGGATGCAAAGCTCCTGAGCAGGCAACGGAATCCCCAGTGGGCACCATTACAGAAGCATGACCAGAGATGCAGCCATGACTTCATTGGGCAGACGCACCTCTTCATCCATCTCCTTCCCGCTTCCAAGATTCCACTCATTGCTTTTGTTCCCTGCTCATCGTCCAAATCATATGACTTGTCAGTTAACTAGCTTTCTGACTCCGTTACACTTTTGTATAAATAACATACAAGTTTTAATGATGAAGCTGATGGCTCATAATTGGTATATGACTTCACTATTTTCTGATAGTGAAATATATATCTTTGCATAGATAAATATTGTTGACACAAAAGCATAGCTCTCACCTCACAGGGAATAAGAGATAATTTATAATGGACCCAAATATGATGACAATTGCCTGGGAACATAGATTCAGGTTGCCCCAAATACCATGTTCCAATTCTAATCAGTCCGTCATCCTTGTTGAATGGTTAATGTAGATGTAACCCATCCCCCTCCCCCAGGAACTCCAGTTAACAGCTTTATAGGCTAGAAGCCTCATCTGGTCCTCCACGCTCTACCCAGCTACTTGGATTCTGTTAACAACCTTTAACTCAATTTCTAATTAGCTCTGCTTCTTGCCAAAGGATTCTCTTACAACTATTATTATACGTCTATCGGGCCCCCACAGTGTCTCCCTTCCTCCAAGTCCAGGGTCCTTTTCTTACAGGTACTTTCAACCCCTTTTTAAAATCAAGAAATGGTTCACTGAGAAAACTCTTCTCCAGCACCCACCCCCACAAACTTAGAAGAGTGACTTAGTCTATTCCTTCCCCTTGCCCTGTTAGGACTTGTGAATTTACACCTGTCTATGAGTGCTGAATATTGGAAATGCAGCCTCTGTGTTGCTGAAGGTGAGGAGACTACCTAGCAAGTGCAGGGGTAGCTCGGACTTCTTAGGTTTGTATCTGTCATTTAGCAGTCAACATACCCAGACACTAAGGACTATAGATTTGGGCTTTAGATGAGCAGGCAGCTAATCACATCCACACATTAGTTAAACAAATTCCTACGAAACTACCAATTAAAAGCTACACAAGAGTTAAAAAAAAAAAAAAAAAAAGACAGCCTTCCTGTGGGTTGGCATTATCTGAAACGCCTTCCTGATCTAACCCTAGGCCATTGAAAGAGAGTTTTTGAACCTGTGTGCACACGTTTGAGATTTTTGTAAAACTGCCAAACCTGCAGCACAACAGTAATTAGCATAAAGCTTGTGTAATTAAGCTAAGGCCCAAAGGAATGAGTGAATCTTCGGCAAGCCCCAAGCCTGTCTCCTTGCCTAAAGAAGAGGGAGGAAGGGGAGGAGGCAGAGGAGGAAATAGCATTGTTGGTTCATGTTTTTCCTCAGAGCTACTTTCCATGGGTTTTGAGGCGCCATCAAGTTGGCCTTGTGTCATTCACATAATTATCTACAGGGACAACTTATTTCCAGGCATTATTTTCAGACACTAATCTTCAGAGTGAATCAATCAACCCATTTTCAAATCAATACCACCCCGTCTGCACTGATTACTTCCTATTTTTATAATATAAAAGACTCCATCTTCTAACTAGCAATCAGAATTTTCCCTTCCTCATAATAGAATTAAGTTTCCTAGAACAAATAAGGAAAATTCATTTGAGAAAAATAAGTTCAAGGTTATCAAAGAGAAGACAGAGTGGATTGGGACCTGGTGGCTTGATTTTGATGAGTGAAAAAAATGGCATGTTATTGCATGCTTGAAAGACCACAGGTAAGAATTGTGTGAATTTAGGAGGATATTTAGGAAGGTGAAATTAAGCATTTGCATACTAACTAGCAGCTCCCAAAACCAGCCTTGCAAACTCATCCCCTTTTGATCAATGATTGCTCAAGCTGATACAGCAAGCATTCCTGGACCACTGTGTTCCTAACTGCAGTAAGGCCCCTCATGAGTGTTCAAACATTTTCTGCCAAGGATTGTGCGGGGAAAAGAGAGAATTGGGGCAAGGAAGGGACAGGGAGAAAGAGAAAAGAACTGTTTCTTGCCCTGAGGCGAAACAGCTCATGTTCAGGGACATTTATTTTTCATAACGAATTACTGACTACACTACTTGTTTACTCCATAGAATTAATTATTCTGCAGATTCAAACTGATTTTGAGCTATAAACAACAGACCAAACCCTGTAAATCCTGAGTACATTGGCTGAACTAAATTCTGGAAAAGTCGGGGCTGGAGAGATGGCTCAGTGGTTAAAAGCATTGGCTATTCTTACAGAGGTCCTGAGTTCAATTCCCAGCAACCACATGGTGGTTCCCAACCATCTGTAATGAGATCTGGCGCCCTCTTCTGGCATGCAGGCAGAACTCTGTGTACATAATGAATAAAATTTTAAATTAAAAAAAAATTCTGGAAAAGTCATGTTCTTAAGGCCTTATGATATAAGTGAATATAAAGGATTATGATATGTCAATTTTCTGCCATTAATAAAGACGTAAGCAGGTACTACGGATACACGTGTGCTTTCTTAGGAGTGGTGAGATGTTATAATAATCGTGTTCAACCTGATTACACCTTGTAAGTTTGATAAGCTGTGTTTTATAGTAGGGAAAACGTTGAATGGCCAAGGCTGTAAAGCCACAGACCTTGCTTCTTTGAGTTTCCCTTTGCACGCTAGACCTCATCTTTGTTGATTCTCACTGTTATGTGCAATGAATCGGGGATGAAATGTGTTGTGGTCACAAATGGGGAAGGTGAGGTTGCTTACATCTTTTCTCAATAGAGATAATCACGGGCTGTCAGTTTAAACTGAGACACATGGGGAAATCTTGGGAGATTTTGTTTGAATACAAGCTTTGGTGGATGCAAATGATACTTGCTAATGTTTGCCACTCCCCCCACCCCTTATTACTTCATTCCAATGGCAAGATGGCTTCAGCATGGGATCGGGATGAATTGTTCAGAGGAGCTGAGCTCTTTTTCAGCTATGGCAAGTGGCACAACTGTGTGCCCTCAGTGTTCTTTCATGTGTTCTGGACAGAGCGTCCAGATCTGTGCTTCCATACTTCAGTTTGTATTCATTTTTGATACTACAGAAATCACCAGGTTCCTCCAGAGAAGTGGTGAAGGGTCAAATGTCCTAGAAATAAGGAATATGATAATACCATATAAGACATGCTAGTTTTGGAGGGTGGGAGGAAGTAAACATACATTAAGGAGTTTACAAATTGGACACCAGTATGTATCACATAGATTCAGTCAGGGCCTGCTCTGGAGAAAGTTGGCATAGAAATTATTTTCTTTGGTGACCTCCCTTCTTTATTTCTTCATTGAGGCAAGGTTTCATTCTGTAGCCCAAGCTGGTTATAAACTCCTCTTTAAAAAAATATGTATTTTTGTTTATATATATAATATTTATGTGCATGCCCAGGTGTTTGCAAAAACCTGTGGAGGCCAGATAAAGACATCAGACCCCCTGGAGCTGGAGTTACAAACAGTTAGGAACCAATATGGTGCTGGGAATCAAAGTCAGGTCCTTTATAAGAGGAATAAGCGCTCTTAACCACAGAGCCATCTCTCCAGCTCTGGTATGGAAACTGTTGATCTTCCTGAGTCCCCAGAATGCTAAGATTTCAGGTAGAGGTGATGGCCCCTTTCCTTTTGTAATACCCTTTGTAGATCATCCTCCCAAGCCCAGGGCTCCAAACTAATTCTCATCAGTTAGCCCTCATCATTTCCCACCACACTCCTAACACCTGAACACCAAAAATCTTAAGGGAGAAAAGATCCTGGTTTTGTTGTTGTTGTTTGTTTCGGTTTTGGTTTTTGGTTTTGGGTCACACTTTCCAAGGGCTCAGTCCGTGGTTGCTTTGCCCCATGTGCTTAGGCAGGATACTGTGACTGACTGAGTGTGTGACAGAAAGGGTTTCTTTGCCTCATGGCAGACAGAAAGCAGAGAGCAAGCAAAGGACTGTGGTCTACGTCTATCCTTCCAACACATGCCCCCTGTGACCTTCCTCCAATTAGGTCCCACCTCCTAAAGTTTCCAGAGCCTCTGAAATAGCTTAACCCACTGGGAACCAAGTATCCAACACGTATACCTGTGGGGAGATTTCATATTCAAATCATAATGCTGTGGGGTATCTACCAGAGAAGACGGCTCCCGTAGACGAGGATTCATCTTTCATCTTGTAACAGTCATGGATGAGCACCTGCAAGTTGTCATCAGGAGAGAGGTCGTCATCAAGCAGCTTTGATGGTGATCTCAAACTGGACTTGAGGTCTAGGAGTAGGGACTGGTACTGGGTCATACAGGCATTAAACAGCCAGCATTCTGGTGTTTCTCAGAGGAGGGCCTCAAAGGCATTGGGATCCAGAGTTAACTTGTCTTTTGTTTTTTATTAGACTTGCAGTAGCTGCCATAGCTCTTAGGTAGATGGGCCATCCTATGTCTACAGGGTCCAGTCGTTTGGACAGCTATGTCACAGGGCATTTCTATGGCCCCAAAGTTTGGATTAAAACCCTTTTTGTATTTTGTTTTATGGGCAAACAGATGAAAAGGTTTGGAGACATCTGAAAGTGCTGGGCTGGAGCTGAAGTCAGAGCTGATTTTAAAGCCTCAAATGCCTTTTGTTTAGTCTCAGTTCAGAGTAGGGGGCGCATTGCCCTGCTTTGTGCTGGTCTATAGAGGCTTTGCTATTTCCACAAACTCTGGTATCCAGAGGCAGCAATACCTAGCCACAGCTAGGAGCTCTTGAACCTATGTGGTAGTTTGAATGTAACTGGCCCCCATAATCTCACAGGGAGTGACACTGTTAGGAGGTGTGGCTTTGTTGGAGTAGATATGGCCTTGTTGGAGGAAGTGTGTCACTGTGGAGGTGGACTTTGAGGTATCATACATGCTCAAGCCACACCCAGTGTCTTAGACCACTTCCTGTTGCCTGAAACTCTCACCTACCTCTCCAGCACCATGTCTGCCTGCCATGTCCCACCATGATGATAATGGACTGAACCTCTGAACCATAAGCAAGCCACCTCAATTAAATGTTTTCCTTTGTAAGAGTTGCTATGGTCGTGGTGTCTCTTCATAGCAATAGAAACCCTAACTAAGACAACCTATCTCTTAGTCTTTGGATTGGAATCTGAAGGATGGCAGCATCCTGCTCTGAGACAGGCTCCTTTTACCTCCCCCCAGCTGGTAGCCATGACAGGGAGCCTCTGATGTATGAAGTTGGGCTTTCTTAGCCAGCATAGTCTGTAAGTCTTACAGCAGTCCCTCAGTGGCCCTTTTATTTTAGTTGTATAGGTTAGGAGGAGTTCATTTACATATTGTAATGTTATGGTCCCAGGAAACCTCTGACAGAAGAGCAGGAAGTTAGCATTTAGCATCTCACCAGAAAGGGTGAAAGAATGTTTAAATCCTTGGGGCAACCTGGTTTGTTCAAGTTATCCACTGTATCCTCCCCCTGGATCTGTCCATTTAAAAGCAAAGATGGATTGACTTAGTCTGCTAATGGAAGGCTGAAGAATGCATCTTTCAGGTCTAAGACAGTGTACACTTATTACTCTGGAAGAATCAGACTCATGAGAATCAGAGGTCCCAGGTTTCTTCACAGGCAGGAGAGGTGTGTTCCAGGATGACTGACAAGACACCAGGATGACTGTCTCTCCAAGCCAGGCAATATGGACAACAATGTACTTTTTTTGTTTCCAGGTCATTGAGTATTGTTTAATCTGGATGGGGTAGCTGAATTGATTAGTTGAACAATTATAGGAACTTGATGCTAGGTCAGTTCTAGAAGGTTAGTTTCTGCCTATACATCTGAGAATCGTTGTCAATCTGAGACATAGTCCAGCTGTATCTTTTGTTTGGGAGCAGTACTTTCAGCTAGGAGATATTCTTCTGACAGAGGGTAAGACACCAAAATTTTGCTGCATATCTGTAAGTCTAAGTGTGTCTCATTATCAGAGAAGGTGATGGTGGCTTTCAATTTATACAAAAGGTCTTCTAATCAGTTTTCTGTTGTTAAAACATTTGTACGCACAAACATGCTTGTGTGTGTGTGTGTGTGTGTGTGTGTGTGTGTGTGTACATGTGCGTGTGTCATGTGAGAGAGAGAAAGGAGGTGGAGAGTAAAGACAAGCAGGGATGGCCACCACACACCTGAACAGTCAGGGGAAATCTGATGACATCTAACATTGATCCTGGACACTGGATCCGTGGCCACATCCAACCTCTCCTATGTGTCCAAACAGAAGGTGCCTTAACCAGACTTACCTCTGGAGGTGACAGACCAGGCAATTTTTTAATTTGTTTCCTTTTAGGGTGGAGGTGTCAGATTCCTCTGAAGCATTAAACAGCAATTGATCAAAGGCAGTCTTGGGGACATGGAACTCGGGTTGTGCACCCCCTAGGAGCTTCTTGACCACCATACTCTTCCCTACTCCAAGAGGCTCTGAGACCCCCTGTGTCTTGAGGTCTGGTCTCTGGGAACCTTACAGGAAGCTCCAGAAATGTTGTGGGGTATCCACCATAGAAGACTGCTCAGATATGGGTTTAAAACAATAGAAAGTCTTTGTTAGCCAGCCAGTGGCTACAACGGGTGTTTGGGATCCTAATGAAGAATCAAGCCTTTCTCATGGTGAGCTTTTAAGCATAAACACCGTATCCTGGGTTGACATACTTCAGTTAACAAGAACAGTTAGCCAGAAGAAGAACTATGGAAGCCAGAAAGCAAGGTTAGTACGTTTAGAGACTTTTCCAGAACTATGGACTTTGATGAGCTAGGTCTTTGTTTTCATTTTGGCGGGTGGTGCTGTCTACATGCTGAGTTTTATGGCCTGAATGGTTACTTCCACCATGGAGTCAGTTGTGCTAAGGTCTGGGGGCCTGTTAAAATAACACACACACACACACCCCTTGCCCGCTCTTCTTATGAGCAGTGGCATACATTGTCCATGTAGCCAGAAGATAGAATGAAGTAAGGTCAGGAGAAATCAACCCATATTCCAGTTCCCGGAAAACATGTCAGACAATTTAGCATAAGTAAGCATATGCTGGAGAGCATACAGAGAATATTGATTTTCATTTCAAGGTTGTATACAGGTATCTAGAAGGCCTGTTGTACTCTGTTAACATACAAATATTATTTACCAATTAAAGATACAACTTAGAAAAAGTATAGATTTTATATTTTGCTAAATACCATGCTAATAGTACAATATCTGAAAAAAAAAAACAGAGACATGAATCTTTTCAGGGATGATGTAAGAAGGTACATGTTTTACTTCTCTGAAAAGCAGATGTTTTATTTGTCCTGTTTATCCATTTTATTTGCCTAAATTTATCTTGCCCCTCACTCAGCACTCAGGAGGTTGAAGCAAGAAAATCAAAAATTCAAAGCCAGCCTTGGCTATAAAGAAAAACAATTCTAAATGCATGTAAACATGTAATTTGGTCACTTTCTTGCTAGTATGACTGCTCCAAATTGACATTGTTGTGGTGAAAACAGATGTTAGGGTTAAAGGGACCAGTGGTATTAAAAGGACAAGGTCCCAAATGCTGGAGATGAGGATTAAGAGGTCTTGCATCCGGCCATAAGAAAGCCAAGCTGACCAGGCGAGATGAAGGATGGGAGTGCAGAGAAAAGGAACAAAGGGAATCTTTGACTGGCACCCAGGAGGCCTCCCTGAGGAGCACGGGCCAGAACGGTTTTTCTTTTATAGATTCTTCTAGTTCTTCTAACACAACTGACTATCATTAGGGTAAGGATGGCTTCTAAAACAACTATTCCAGGAAGGGACTGCCACAGACCACCCCAGAGACAAGGAGCTAGATATGGGGTAACCAGGGAAAATAACAGTTGATCTTGGAAGCTGTGTCTCCTGACAAACACTCTTGAGGTTAGTATCCTTTACATTGTAGTTAGGTTTCCCCCCACTATATCAGAAAGTAGCATCTGCTCACACATCTATTAACGAAGTGTAATAGCTGTCCTTGGCTGTCAACTTGACTACATTTAATCTAGATCTTTGAGGTAGGAAAATACTTCTAATCCAGATCTTTTGAGCTGGGAAAAGACATACCTTTAATCTGGATCTTGAGGAAGACACACTTTAAATCCATATCTAACCTTGGCCATGTCCTCTGCTGGAAGCCTATGTAAAGATATGGAAAAATGAATCTTCTGCTCTCTGCCTGCTTGCTGTCACCTCCCTAACAAGTCCATTCCTTCACTGGCATTAGAGCAGTGGTTCTCTACCCATGGATTGCAATCCCCTTGGAAGCCAACCCTTTCACAAGGGTTGCCTAAGACCATTGGAAAACACAGATATATAAATTATGATTCATAACAGTAGCAAAATTACAGTTATGAGGTAGCAACAAAAATAATTTTATGCTTGGGGTCACCACAGCATAAGGAACTGTATTAAAGGGTCGCAGCATTAGGAAGGTTGAGAACCTCTGCTCTAGAGCCTACTTCTTCAGGATTCCAGAGTATACTGAAGACCAGCTGAGACATCCAGCCTCATGGACTGAGCAACTACCAGATCCTAGGACTTTGCATTCATAGGAAACCATTGTTGGATTAGCTGGACCACAGCTGTAAGCCATTCTAATAAGTCACCTTTCTATGTATAGAGAGATTCATCTTATAAGTCCTGTTACTCTAGAGAACCCTGACTAATACACAAAGGGTTTGCATCCTCATTATGGGAGTCATGATGTCATTACAATTTTGCTTACACTGTGGTTTTTATACCCCTCCCCTTTTGTGTAGATCATGGTAGAAAATACCCTAAAGGGAAGATCTAGTTCGCCATGATTTGTGACAGAAAAAGAGTCACCTTACCTAATGAGCATGCAATCCATGTCATAAATATTCATTGAAACTTCTTTAAAATCCACAACATGGAAGCCACTCTGCTGCTCCACAGCTTGGGACAGTCCACTCCAGTCTCTTGACTGAATTGATACCCAAGAAGACTAGAACTGGAAGACCCCACATCTGCCACAATATAAGAAAATGACTTTATTTCGTGTCCCCCAGCACTCCAACCCTTGATCAACTATAGAACTGTGCAGTCTGCTATTGCCAGGACCCATTGTTTGTTGGTCTGAATTCTGGTTCTGAAGACACCCCCGAAGAAGACTGTTAAAATGTCCATAGAGAGCCCAGCTTTTTCCTCTCCTAAGCTCTACCTCAAAGGAGTACTTCTTTATAAATACAGACTTAAAACAACAAAGTATTTGCTGCTGCTGCTGCTGCTGCTGCTGCTGCTGCTGCTGCTGCTGCATAGTTCTACCATTAGTGGCCACACAATACCTGAGAACATCCCAAAGTGTAGGCACAAGGAGGAATGGAACTTCAGAGAAAGGATAGCCTGCCCTAGCTGTGTGCTCCACCAGTCACTGAGAAGTGAGAACTAGCAGTGAACAGCTTATAACTGCGCAGGAAGCTGCTCAAGCCTTAGGAAGTACAATCATTAATTCTTGCCTCAGAAATTCTCTGAAGCTCAGAGTAACTTGGCTATTTCTCTTGATAAGCAGGTGAGTCTAGAACATTCCCGGGATTTGACAGACACCCGTCTGTCAATCAGCCTTGGGCAACCTTCATCAAATGGCAGCTTGGGACTGCTTTTTTGCTATCTGTCCTTCTGTGTTCCTCTTGCTTGGTCAGAGGTGTGAAAGGAAGGGATAAGGGGCTTTCGCTATTCAGACACGTAGAAAGACTTGAGGAACACGGCATGATTTGGGGACCAGACCCAGCTTTTCTAGATGGTCTCATCTCACTGAACACCAGGATGAACACATCAGTTTGAGCTCCAGCTTTGTAAATAATGTTTTACATTTAAGGAGCTATCCTAACTACATATTTAATTTGAATTTTTGCTTATTGTTTGTCTTAATTGCTGGTTTTATTACTATAAGTGAATCTGATATGCTAACAAAAATTAGGAATAGCAATTCCACCTTCTGATTACAGTTGAATTTATTTTTAAAAGTTTTATAGCTAGTATCACTTTTCAGGTTTATTATTGTTTACATGCATGTGCATGTGCCTGCTTCTCTGCATGTGCACCACGTGTGTGCAGTGCCCATGGAGGCCAGAAGAGGGTGTCTGATCCTATGGAACTGGAGTTACATGCCGCTGTGAATTGCCTAACATGGGTGCTGGGGATCAAACCTGGGCCCTCTGCAGGATTAACTACTGAGCCATGTCTCCAGCCCCTAGGTTTACTATTGAAAACAAGGAGAATTCAGAATTCTAATTCTAAATTCTCTTAGAAGTTTTTCCTGGAAAGGTCTTATTTCATTGTGGCTACTGACCCCTGGTATTGTAAGCATATCATGATCAAAGTCTTAAGTCCACAGAATCTTTTCCTGTGCTCTATAGACTGGGGACTTAAAGCACTAGATTCTTCTTCTTTTTTTTTTTTTCTTTCTCTCTTAGGTAAACTAACTAAATCTTAAAAGGCATAAAAAAGAATGACCAAAGTGAGCTTACTATGAGAGTGCGGAGCTGGTTAAATCTTAGATAATAAACATAACATTAACATAATCAAACATTTGGAGCCTACACGATCATCTGAATAGATAGTTATGATAAGCACCGGTGCAGAGGAAAGGGCTGCACAGGTAAAGTGCCTGCTGTGTGAACGTGAGTTCATATCCCGGGCATCCACATGAAAGCAGGGCCTGGGGCTAGCATATACCTCAGTGGGGAAAGGCCCTTCTGCTTCAGGATGCAAAGCTGATGACCTGAGTTTGATCCCTAGAACTCGAAGGTAAAGGGAGAGAAATGATTCTACAGGTTAGCCTCTGACCTCCACACCTGTGCCATGGCAAGTGTGAAACACATACTGTACACACACACACACACACACACACACACACACACACAGAGGGAGAGAGGGAGAAAGAGAAACAGACATAGGCCTTTAATTCTAGCACACTGGAAACTGAGATGGAAGATGATGAGTTGGAGGCCAGATAATTTGAGGCACTATCTCAAACAAAACACAAAAACCACTGGAGTGGGTTGTTCAATGGCAGGGCATCTGCCCAAAATATAAGAGGCCCTGGGTTTCATCCCCAGCACCGCAAAAGAAAGATAGACTAGAAATCGGTGATTAAAGAAGATTCTTTATCTGATAAAGGATTTAATTTTTTAAATTCATGATAAATATGGTGGTGAAATGTTGAAATTCTTCCTTTAAAATTGAGACTAATCCTCAGGGCCACAAAAAAAATCATTAAAATCCAGAATACTAAGCATGCTTACTACAGTCCCTTCTAATCAAGATTCTACTGAGGACCCAAAAGAATGTAATGAGGGAAGAAAAGGAAATATAATGTATAAGGATTAGAAAGAAAAGTATAACATCTGCAGAAGATTATGAATGAGATTATGAAAAGACAAAAAGAACCTTTAAACACATTGCTCAACATCCAAGTTCACTAATACCAAGTGCAGTGAGTTCACTACATACAAGTCAATATGGCAAAAAAAAAAATCTCTTAAGTCTGTAACAGAAAATGAGATTCCCATGGATATTGTTTCAAATGGTGCCCAACACGTTAAACACACCCAGACACGATGGCACGCGTCTATAGGCCCTGCTTCTCAGGTGTCTGGGGCGAATGCTTGAGACCAAGGAGTCCAGCCAGGGTAACACACAGACAAAGTAAACTACAGAACGTATAAACAGTTGTTGTAAAGCAGACAAACACATAAACATTAAGATATATAAACCACATGTTTATAAAACACATAAAATGCATCAAACTATGGAATATTACTCCAAACCTTAGGCTTTAGTAAATGGAGGCATGAAAAGAGCTCATGACCTAGAAGACTCTGTATGCTAAAGATGTCCATTTCCCTCAAGTTAACCTGTGGATTTTCAGTTTTTAAAACCTGTGCAATTTCAGTTTTTAAAAAATTCTTAGCAGGTTCTAGCATATGTGTGCATTTGTGTATCATTGTAATTAAGAAGCTGGTTCTGAAGTTTGCCTGAAAATACAAAATAGCAGCCAAGGTGTCTTGGGAAAGAACAGAAAGGACGGTGACTTATTCCACTAGCTGACCTGACACGGGGGCCCTGCAGAGTTGGAGCAGGGACAGTGCATGACCGCCAGTGGGAAATGGAGTCTGGAAGCATCCATGCACAGACTCACGGATGATAGCATGAAAATGATAGCACCACAAAGCGAAGGGATAAAGACTTACCTTTTTGTTTTGTTTAAGTGTTAGAGACTGAACCCAAGACCTTGAAGGGCAGACGAGGGCTTTACCACTGAGCTATGCCCAAGCCACAACCTGTCTTTTAATAACAGTAATAGTCAACTGAAGAGCCATGTGGGGAAAATGAAACCGTTTCCTCAGTGTGTGTGTGTGTGTGTGTGTGTGTGTGTCAGAATTACCACGGAAGCCCATGTGGATGTCATGGTCTGTGCCACTGCCTGTTGCCATGTGGATGTCCGTTGGCTGTGCTGCTACCAGGGGCCAGCCATATTGAAGGGGGTGGCCTATGCAGCCACCTGAGGCCATGCTGGTGTCTGTGGTCCATGCTGCCACCAAGGGCTATGGTGCTGTCTATGGCCTGTGCTGCAGCAGAAGGCTATGTTGATGTCCATGATCTGTACTGCCACTGGAGACCATGCTGGGGCCCTTGGCATGCACTGATGCTGGAGACCGTGTAGATGTCCATGGTCCATGCTGTCACCAGAACCCACGTGGAAGTCCATGATCCATGCTCCCCGACTGTAAAGGGCAAGGAAGCTACTTCTGCCATGGAATTGATGACTGCAGACTCACAGCTGATAAAGAGGGACAGAGAAGGCTTCTGTGACAACCCCCCCCAAAAAGTAAAAGTGACAACCTAGACAGAAAGCCATAAAAGAGAACTCTCAAAAACTGTGATAAAGATGCTGAAGTATCGCTCTCCTCAACTGATGGCTTCTGGTGGGGATGTGGGTGGGGAAGGACTCAGTTTTCTTTAAGAGGCTGGTCACTGGGAGTTTGACCATGCTTGGGCAACACAAATTACACTTTTTTTTTCCTTTTTCTTTTTTTGGAAACTTACAAGGGTAAGAGGCGGACCTTGGAGAAATGGGAATTGAGTGTGATCAGGGTTCATGATGTAAAATTCCCAAATAATCAAAAAAATATTATGTAATAAAAGATGTCTAAATGACCAATAAATATTAAAATAGAATAATCAGTAATCGGGAAATTCTAATTAAAACCACAATGAAGTAAAACCACGTGCTCACCCACAGGGCAGAAGTAAGAAAGGCTGCCCGTACCAGGGCTGGGGTGGACAGAGAGCAACCAGAACTGTTGGTGGTAAGGGAAGCGAAATCAGAACAATTATCACGTAAAACCTGGGGTTATTTACTAAAGTTCAATGCACATGTGCCCTCTTGTCCAGAAATTTCTCCTTTAGGCACACAGCCAGTGGGAATGCTATGCACATGTTCAACATAAGACACAAGAATGTTTGTAAGTGCATTTCCATAATAAAGTCTGAAGCCGCTCAGATGCTATCCACCCAGAGGAAAGAAATTTTACTATATTTGCACAATGGGAAACTGTATAGGAATGAAAATACGTTACACAAACCCCACAGATGGCTTTCATTAGCACAGTGTACAACAAAAAGAACCAGCCTCCACCCCCCCAAAACAGACATTGCATGACTCTTTTATTAAGTTTAAAACAGACGGAACTAGTTTATGGTGTTAGAAGTTCCTAATAAGTGGGGTTCCTGGGCAGTGTTCAGGTGCTTCCTGTAAATGTTGGCTATGTGGTGTGCTCATTTTTGTGGGCAGTCAGGGAGCTGGATACTGATGGCTTAAATCTTTTTCTGTATGTGTACTATTCTTCTATGTAAAAAAAAAATGATGAAAAATTAGGCTGGAGAGATGGCTCAGCGGTTAAGAGCACTGGCTGCTCTTCCAGAGGACCTGGGTTTGGTTCCTAGCATCCACACAGTGGCTCACAACCATCAGTAACTCCTGTTGCAGGGGATCTGACACCCTCTTCTGACCTTCTCGGGCACCAGCACAAACCTGGTGCACAGACATACATGCAGGCAATAAAATAAAAATGTAAATAGATACAAGTTTAAATAATTAAAAGTGTTTTCAGATATATTTCTGTTTCTGAATTCGTGATTCTGAAACAGCATGGAGTTTTTCTACAAACTATGTGGTGGCTATATAATATATACACATTGTAATTAATGGACTTTATTTTTAGAACACTTTCAGGTTTACGGAAGGATTGAGACGGAAAATGTTTTCATATGTGTCCTCACGTCTACCACAAATACACAAGCACGAACTTCATTGGCGTCTTCCATCATTCCTGTGGTATAATTTGTTACAGTTGCTGAGGCATACTGAGACATTATTATTTATTAAAATCCACAACTGACACCGAGATCCACTCATTATGTTGATTACATTTAAATGTCCAATTAATAGGAAATTTTAAAATCTCATTAGTGGTCAGATAGTTCTAATTAAGACCACACTGAGATACCACCACATATCCACCAAAGAGGCAGAAGTGAGACAGATCAGCCATACCAGTATTAGTGTGGCCAATATAGAATAAACTGACTAGAACCTTTCTACCCTGCTAGTGGGAATGGAAGTTGGAACCACCGTGGAAAACCCCAGTTTTGTTTAATCCTGTGGGTTTTAACAGATGCAGAGTGATAGGTGTCCTCATTAGAGTTAGTTAGGTAGGTAGTTTCAAGTTGATCTTAGTTCCTCAGCTTCATCCAGTTTTTATAGTGGTTATTCACTTCCGTTACTGATGGTTTTATCCTCTTTATGAATTTCTTATGCCATTAGTCAGTGACTTAAGTGAAATAGCAGGTACATTTTTAAATTGAGGAGCAAGTAGCTGAGCAGGAGATGTTAGTTTCTGGGCCTAAGATTTCAGAGCAAGCCTGCCTTCTACGTGTCTTTGCTAATTGGAAAGATGTGTCAACGTTCTTGGAATGTTGGAAGGAACACTGGCCATGTGCCATTCTGACTGCAGCTCCCATATTTGGGCTTTGTGAGTCATACTTCTGAATCAACACATGTTCAGGACAAGGATGCGCTGGATCCCACTCCTGGCTCAGTCATCTCACGAGGCTCAGTACACTTTTCTACGTGAGCATAGCAGGTTGTTCTCTGGGTGCTTCTGCTGCATTCCCGAGGGTGACATCTTAGAGATGACAAATGTGCTGATGGGAAAGGCGAACAGCTGTTCTTTCCTGCCCAGAAGGAGCAGGTCAAGATGGCTTCTGGTAAATGCTCAAGGATAAAGGGAGATTCTAAGACCGCATTTTGGTCCTGAAGAGTGAATTTTGTTGGACATGTCCACTCTAAGCACTGGGAAGAGATTAACTAGCTCACTTTTTAGCTATTGAACATAACAACCTTACTACCCCAAGGGGGAAGAAAACAGTCCAAAGTTGTTATGGGATGAGTTTACCGGTATTTTAAATTGAACAATATTGAGGTCACCACAACATAGCCTCCTGGTGGCTCACTAGTTCACAATGTTGGAAAACTCATCTCAACAGCTTCGAGCTGCTTTAGATAATATTGTTGACTTTATTTTATATCAGAGTATTGGGAAGGACTAGATTCACATTCATCTTAGGCTCAGTGAAGTTTCTTCTTCATAAAAAAATTATTAAAGCGAAAAGATTATGGGGGAATTACTTAGAACGCTAAGAAAATAAAAGTTTTAAACACTCCAACATCTGTTCTTATACTTCTAAGCATAATAATGAGTACTTGCTCAATGGTTCTCCCAGGACCTCCAGCTGAGCAGTGTGCCAAACTGAGTTCAGTTCTGGCAAAGCAGCAGTGGACACTAGGCACCCGTTAACTCTGACTTTCCCCCTACATTCCATCCTTCCTGCTGATGCTCACAGGAGGTCTCAAAGCAGCCGAGTTTCCTTCCTACATCACTCATCTTTATTCCTATTTAGAAACCTTCATCCATGAGATTACAAGTTTTACTATAACATAGAAAATATATAGAATTGCCTTCATTTCTGAAAATATTATTACCCAACAGTTTGCCATGACTTGCAGGTTTAAGAGAAGTTGAAACCCTCCCTCTGGGCAAGTCAATCTGTTCCCTTTCTGAGGGGCCCTTGTTTAATACATTTAGGTCATGAGAGCTACACAAATAAATAATGGCCACAGGATGCAGGGCTCATATGTGGGATTTTCATGATTTCTATGCTATTGGGACTCATTTTAAAAGGAGCCATTCTAGAACTAGATCTCTGTGATTTTGAGGCCAGCCTGGGCTACATATGAGACCTGAGGGGGGGAAACACACACACTAAATAATGATAATAATTAATATTAAAATGAGCCATGTGTTCATTCCATTGCTGTATGTTCTGTGAAATCTGTTTTATTCAGAATGGATATGCTGCCAGGCTTAGTGGTACATGCTTGTATTCCCAGCCTTTAGGAGGCAGGGATGGGAAGGTTAAGTTCAAGACAGCTTGAGATACCAGAATGACATGGCAGAGGTAAAGAAAAACTGATAAATATGTTGTTCTTACATGAAAATAATTTTTTTTCATGACAGGGATTTTTTTGTGTAGTCCTGGCTGTCCTAGAACTTGTTCTATAGTCTAGGCTGGCCTCAAAGTCACAGAGATCTGCCTGCTTCTGCCTCCCAAGTACTGGGATTAAAGGCATTCACCACCATCGCCTAGCTGTGAAAATAATTCTTGACTGTGAACTTCAGGGCTTTTTTTCTATGACAGTTCTTTGGGTTGTTGTGGTTGTACTGAGCCCTAATCTATATTTCCTAGTATTATGCTTGTAGACAACAAATAGAGTTGTGTTTTCAATATTCATTCACATTTACAGAAAACTCTTAATTAGAACCTGTACTATGTAAATAATTTATTTCTACAAATACTCTTACAGTTTTGTATTAATAAAACAAAACGAAAAAGGAAGTAGGAGGAGGAAGAGGAGGAGCCTCCAGTCCTCTGGGCCATGCATTCCCGTTGGAAGCATCCTCTTCTGTTGCTTTTCATCAACCACAAGTCCTGACTCAGGATGTTTATGTTGGAAAAAATAAAATAAAAATCCAGCGGCCCCAGAAAGCTAGTGTGTAGATCGATGTGAGGCAAGTGAGGATAGCTGTCTTAGGAATAGTGGGTGCTTACCCTGGCTTAAAAAACAGAGGAGCTCTCTAAGCCTCGCTTACAAACAAATACTTAAAATCACTTCTCTGAAAAATGTTCGTCCACAGACCTCTAAGCACCCTTCAAAGCTGCCAATACCAGCATGGCTTTTCCAATTTCCTCACAGTGACGGATCGCTTTCCGTGTGGGCTAGAGCACACTTCCCACAAACAAAATCAAGGAGTGCCCGAGTCTTGCCTTTACCTGAAAATGTCTCGAGGTTACAGTTGTGACATGTCATTATTCAGAGAGATCAGTGATCAGAGCATCTAACTTTAAAGGAGCTGGCAACAGAACTCCAAAAGAAAACAGAACAATCAACCCTCCGGGACCAGAAGAGCAAGCAAGAGCTTGTTTCTTTTCCTTCCTGAGGCAAACCAAGGGATGACTCCCTGTGGGAAAAACAGGTCTTCACTTCTGATCATGATCTGAAGGAGCAGGAGGCTGGCTGGGCTGGGGCAGGGCGTAGCTCAGCCGTGGAGCACTTACCTAACTTGTGGAAGGCCCTGGATTCCACTCCCAGCACCAAAGAAAGAACTTACCAGGTTAGAGACAAGGGCCTGGTTACACTTTCCGTTTGTAACGACTGTTACACAAACTCACACGCCATAGTGGAAATTAATCCAGCCCCTGATGCCATTGCAGGGACTGTGCCATAAGCCCTTGTTCTCATCACACCCCCAAAACATTCCAAGTCTAACCTACCTACCAGACGAAGTTGAAGAAAATACCGGAAAGGAAGTAAAGGAAGTGAGCACGTGTTCTAGCTCTCCTTTAGAAAGGTTCTAGAATTAATTCTACCCCTTCAAAGTTAGGGAAATCCAACCTAAAATCCCCTCTTTCCCTCTCAGTCGACTTCCTCTTCCCCTCCCTCTTCCCCTGCCTTTGTGATGTCCTTCTTAATGCTATCTCTTCATCCTTTTCCCCTCTCCTCCCCTCAGGCCCCCTCTCGATAGTCTAGCAGTAAGTCCAGAACACAGCCCTGGCAAACACAGATGACCGCACAGCAGGGCCAGGACTGAATGGAGCAGAGAGAAGCGGCAGATCCCATTTTCAACATGTTGAGATTGACGGACTTGGCAGCAAGACATCCATGGAGGTGGGCAGAACAAGTGGGAAATGCCAGGCAGACACCCTCCGGAGAGAAAGTGGTACTAAATAGCCAATGTGTGAAGTTTGTAGCTGAGACCACAGGGAAAAAGATACAACCCAAACCACATTTCTCCTATGGCTTTAGGAAAACTGAAAGAGTTAGGAATGAGGATTTAAGAGTAAGGGCAAGGTCCTGAGGGCATCCAGAGGAAAGTGGTCAGATCTACTCCATTTAGAGGGGTGGGAAATGCCAGCCAATCAGCTTCTTCATAGGGCCAACCAGCCAGGATGGTCTCCAGAGGCCTTAAATGCAGCTTTGACCTTTGAAGCCACGTTGAGAGCAAGCTCTTCCAGCTGGCCTCGCCTGTGAGTGGCAGCTCTTCCGTTGTTGGTTTTCCTTTCTTCGGTGCATACTGATCTTTCAGTAGGGGACAGTCTTCCTCTTTATGTAAGAAAGGAAAACCCATGGCTACTTTAAGGCCTTATGACCCTAAGAGGTTTAACATAGTGCAGATTTTGCTGAACTCCCAATGACCTCTTACATTTCTTCCCATGCATTTTGCAGGATCAGGAACAAGCTTGGGGAAGGACGCATCCATCAGATTCTGTATGGTTAGCTCTACCAATCAGCTGGCTGAGGTCTCTTTGCTGTACTCCAAAGTCACAACTAGGAAAGGAAGAGCTCTTCTAATACCGAGAGTTCTTCAATACCGAGAGCTTATGGGCTAGATAGACAGACCCAGAAGCTTGTAGCTGCTGAGAACTAGAGGCTTCTTCTGGCCCCAGGCTGCAGGGGAAGACTTATGTTTCTAAGTGCTCAGGTTGCAGGCAAATTGCTCTGAGCTTTGATTGCCAGTGGCCTGGCATTTGGTAGCTAACACAATCCTGGACTCCTAGCAGCAGCTGACAGCAGTAGCCATTGGGACCAGTTAGCACCATCATTCCCAAGCCATGGATGCTGGGAGCCACAGCTCATCACAGCAGCTAATGCTATCGCTCTTGAGCCTTGTGTGTCGGGCCCTTGGACCTGGTGTTACAGCTCACGAACCTTGGGTGTCAGGATGCAGAGCCCACAGCCCCCCTGGCTTTAGCTCTCCACAGCCTCCTTCCTACTTGTATCACACTTCATCCCCTCTGCGGTCTCTGCCCCAGTCCCTTCTCAGGAACTATTTGTTCAGGTGCCCCCTTGCCACTGTTGCTGCCATTTTATTTATACTGTTCTGCTCTGCGTTATCATCTCAGCCCTCTCTACTTGTGATAAAAATCAAAAGTAGACAAAGAAGAAGCATTTGGAAGGCTTTCTTGGGCCAGATGCTACACTACGAAAAAGAACAGGAAGGTGTTCCCTAGCTGACTGGAAAAATAAGCTGAAAAATAAGTCATCCTGTCAGGAGGGGGTGGGGGAGCGTGCTCACACTGATGCAAGCCTTCGGCCGGGTCGCTGTGGGAAGTGTTCCCTGTTCGGCATAGGTGAAAATGGGTGCAGAGTGACCTGGAGTTTGTCAAGGCTTGTCTTGCTTAGCATGCTGCTTCCTAAAGCCAGGGCAGGCATGCTGCCTGGAGTAGTCGTGACTGAACCATGTCTTCAGCCACAGCTATTAGGATTGTTCACAGAGCGATTGTAAAGTGCCCAAATTAGCCGGGCAACAGTGAGGGCGATCTGTCCAGTGACCAGGAAAGGAGGTATGTGGCTGGCAGTTCCCTGCTCAGGTCTGCCAGGAATAAAGGATGTCTGCTGACATCCAAGGACCTGAATGGCCCACTCTAGTGATTTTACTGATTTTCAGACGAAGAGAAAAGGAGAGTAAAAACAGAACAGCTCTGCACCACGCCATGTGACTGGCAGGGAAGGACTCAACCAAAAGGCTGCCCATGCCTGTGCCCTGCACAGCAACAGCTCCGTGCCATCCACGCCCCTGGCGCCAGGCGTTTGGGCACCGTTATGGTGAACAAGTACAGGGTGGGGAGGTGGAAGAGAGAGAAAGGTGGAGGAGCTCATGGGCTGGGGAGAGGAGGATCTGAGGAGGTGAGGGTGGAAAGGAACACGCTAATGTAAATGGCCTGCTTGCCACCCAAGTCCAAGGTGATGTCCAGGCCTGGGCTATTGCCAAGAGCCAGTCTTGGTCCGAGGTCCTGAAGCATCCAAGGGGGCCTGAGTTGATGTCTGCGGCTCTTGTTGCCACTGAGGGCTGTGCAGAGGCCTGTAGTCTGGGCCACCACCTGGGGCCATGTTCGTGCCGAGGGCCATGCTGCCTCGGGGGCCATGCTGACCTGAGTGACCTGCACTGCCATCTTGGGATATGAAGACATCAAGGCCCAGGCTGCTGCCGAGGACCAGGTCTGGGTCTGTGATTCTACCACAGCCAGAGTCTGTATTGATGTCCAGTGGTCCATGATACCACAAAGGCCACATGGATGCCCAGAGTGTAGGCCATAGCCTGTGACCATGTTGGTGTCTGAGGGCTGTGCCGCTGCAGGAGCCATGCTGATTTGAGTGGCTAGCACTGTCACCCGAGGTCACAGTGTCTCCGAGCCAGGGCTGTTGCTGAGAGCCATGTCTGGGTCTGTGACCCTCCCGCAGCCAGGGTCTGTGTTGATGTCTGTAGTTCTTGATATCATAGGACATGCCAATGCCAGGGGTCTGGGCTGCCACCCAGGGCCATGTTGGTGTCTGAGGGCCATGCTGCCAAAAAGGGTGGCCTACACTGCCACCTGGGGCCACAGTGACATCTGAGTTCAGGCTACGGCCTAGGACCATGTTTGGGTCTGTGGTCCTACCACAGCTAGAGTCTGTATTGATGTCTGTGGCCTACGTTGCCACCAAAGGCTGCAAGCATGCCCAGGGTCTAGGCCTCAACCTGTGGTCATGTGGGTGTCCAGGAGCCATGCTGCCGCCAGGGCCATTGCTGATCTGAGGGGCTTGCACTGTCACCTGGAGCCATGGTGTCGTTTGGGGCAGGCCTGCTGCCAAGGGCCGCGTCTGGGTCAATGACTCCATAGCAGCCAGGATCTGAGTTGATATCTGTGGCCCATGTTACCACTGAGGGCCATGCAGATGCCCAGGGTCTGGTCAGCCATCTGAGACTACGTTGGTGTTCAAGGACTGTGCTGCCACCAGGGCCATACTGATCTGGGTGGCCTGTGCTGCCACTGGGACCACAGTGATGCGCAGGCCCAAGCTGCTACCGAGGGCCATGTCTGAGTCCATGGTCCTGCTGCAGCTGGGGTCTGTGTTGATGTCCATGCCCATGGAGGGTCATAGGAACCATGCGTGTTGAAGTCCGAGGACCATGCTGAGCTGGCCCTGCCCCTCACTGGCCCTGGGATAGCTGGCTCTGCCCCCTCGCTGGTCACTGCAGCAAGAGAGCTGGTCCCCAAAATCCAGAAGGATGGCTCCACCCCTCACCATGGGCATGCACCTCACCTAGAGCTGACCCTGTGTCGGGGATGCAGATGAGTCGGCCCTGAGGGAGCGAGAGCAGCAGAGCTGACCTCCCCCCCATCTGCCATGTGGTGGCATGGGTGAGGGAAAGATGCCCTCCCCCCCACCCCTTGCTATCGCAGCAGGCGAGAGGGCTGGCCCCAGGATCACGAGAGTTGGGGAAGGAGCCCTGTTTCTCACCAGCTGCGGTACACAGGAGAGCAGACCCTGCACCCAGCCTGGACAGCACACTAGAGCTGACCCTGTTGTCAGGGGGGGCACAGGCGAGCCAGCCCTGAGTGCTTGAGGAGAGCTGACCCCGCCCCTCCCCTCTGCCCTCTACAGCAATCAGGAGGGAGGGCCCTGCACTTCACCTAAGCAAGCAGAACTGGCTCTCATGGTGTGAGTGTGGGTGAGCCAGACCCAAGGGCCTGAGAGCAGGAGAATCAATGAAAGTTTGAAAAATAAAAAATAAAAAAATTTTTAAAAAAAGGAAAAGGGAAAACATTATAGTGTGTTTACAATAAAGTCCTAAAGAAAGTTCAACACAAAACTAACCTCCTCAGCAGCATTTACAAGCAGTTAACTGTGCCCAGCTGCTACCCCAGTTCCCTAACAGTTACGTTGCTCCTGTAGTCCTTATCTAACGGGCTGCGAGAATGTCCAGGGGGGAAAGCTCGACCTGGTGAGGTTTATTTGTAATCTGACCTCACTCACTTTCTAGTGCTGTGATAAACACTATAGTCAGAAGAAACTTGGAAAGGAAAGGGTTTATTTGGCTTACATGTCCAGATCACAACTGATCACTGAGAGAAGTTGAGGCAGGAACTGAAGCAGAGGCCATGGAGAAACCCACTGGCTTTGTTCCCCATGGGGAACATGCTTTTGTATACAACCCAGGACCACTTGCCCCGGGGTGGCATTACCCACAGTGGGCTGGGCCCTCCCACAGCAATCATTAATTAAAATGTACCACAGGTATGTCCACAGACCAATCAATTACTCAGCTGAGCTTCCCTCTTCCCAGAGGGCTCTAGTTTGTGTCAAGTTGACTAAAACTGACCAACACATAATCCTAAAACTCAGGAGACTGAAGCAGGAGGATTGTGGGTTCAAGACCAGTCAGGGCTCTATACCAAGATTTTCTCTCAAAAAAATTTTTTTTTCCTATCCTGCAAGTACATCATTGCTGTAGGCAATGTAGTCTATCTTACAAGAACTCGTGAAATTATTTTCTGCTTTAGAAACACTTCCCAGTTTTTATGTTGAAATCCCCTTTGACCATTAATTAGTGAGGCCTTAGAGTTAATGGAAATGACCTCCCACACTACACCTCTCCAACTCCATTTGTGTGAGCATCAAAGGAAACTCATGCCTTTCATCAGCCACTCATTTGTTTCTGTCTCCTCTAAAAATTCTCACAGGCTGACAAAGATTCACACAAGCAGCTCACCTCCCAGGCCCTCCTCAGACACCTCAATTGACCTACACAAATGAAAAATGGAAATCTGAGGAGCATATTCTTGCATTTTTATTCCCTTGAAGGAAAAGTCCTCTTTTGTACTTTTTTTTTCTATAACAAGAGCATTGCTTTATACCCACAGTGCCACTGAAAAACAGCCTTGAACATCGACATGAGGATTCCCATGTAGGATATCAATATGTCTCTGCAATCAGCTTGGATATTTCTTCCCAGTAATGTCTAGGGTTGTTCTGGTTCTCAATTAAAATTGTTCCCTTGCTCCAAAATCACCCATTTAAATTTTACAATTTAAGTTGTGGCAACGTATTATTAATCGCTTCTTTTTGTTTTGTTTGAGACAGGGTCTTATGTAGCTTAGGATGACCTTGAACTCACTATGCAGCCAAAGGTGACCTTGAACTTCAAATCTCTTACCTCCTCCTCCCAAGTGCTGGAATTATAGGTGTGAGCCACCAAGCCTGCCTTTACTAATAACTACTTGAACCTTATTTAGGTTACTCTTACAAATTTCATGAGAGTATTATAAGTATTTATCCTGAAGTTCATACCTCTTGTTTTATAAAGAGGCGGGGTTTTTCCCAGTGTATATGTTTGATCTTTTCCTTTGTCACTAAGGCTCTGCAGTGTAATTTGTGATACCTCCAGCATCGCAGAACCATTAATTTCATTTTTTTCTCCATGTAAGAATATAAATAAGTAGCAGTGTCCTGAGTGTTAATAGACTTTGTTCTTATAAAGAAGAGTCAATCAAGAATTTTCAGGGTCTTGGGAGCAGAAGTGGGCAGCACACATAGCATTATTACAATGGGTCTGTGCACAGCAATCTTGCCGACTGAGAATACAGCATGCATCATAGTGGCCGTGGTGGTTGCCTCTCCATTGTGTCCGCCAAACTGTTCTTCTTCATGCATTGTCCTTACCAGTGATGGATTTCGGAATAAACATGGCCCATTTCTTAGCTGATGGTATTTGAAGAGAAGTCTGACATGGGCTTTTGAGGAAGGCTAATGGCTTCTAAGAAGACAAAGAGAGAGAGAGAGGGAGAGAGATCTTTTCTTTTTTTCAGACATTATTATGGGATATAATGTGGATCCGTTAAAGCACCACAGCCACAAAGGTAACACTGCTGTGGGAATATAGGAATTGAAAACATCCAAAGACAATAACAGTAGTCTATAAATATGTGCAGGTGCCATTGTGAAGAATGAATATAAATCTATCTTAAGTGCTACTAGAGTCAAAGTAGTTCTCTGGATTGCTCAATTGTTCAAATAACCTGAAATCTTAGAACAACAATATTTCTCAGGAGAACGGTATTGAGGGTCACCGTGACAGAACACAGGCAGAAATTCCAGTCACCTTCCAAATGTGTAAGAAGAACCCAAGTAGGTTTTTGAAGTCTTAGTTCAAGTATATAGGAAATATTCACTTTAAAAGACTGTTCTGGGACCAGAGCATTGGCTCAGCAGTTAAGAGCACTTGTTGCTCTTGCAGAGGGCCTAGATTTGGTTCTCCTTACCCATACAGTAGCTCACTACCATTCACAACTCCAGTTTCAGGGGATTCTGTTGTTGGCAAAGTAACACAGCTCCACAGAGTTAAACAAATGCAACATAAACAAAAGTAACACACCTTACAATAATATTGCCCAATAGGATTCGATGACCTCTTCTGGGCACCAGGCACACATGTGTTGCACATATATGCATGCAGGCAAAACACTCATATAAATAAAGTAAAACGAATTAATTTTTTACAGTTTTTGAAAGATTTAATATTGAGCCTGGAGATGTAATTCAGTTGGTAGAGTGTTTGTCTAGCATGCATGAAGTCCTAGGTTTGATCCGCAGCACCACATAAACTGAATGTGTTGGTACATGACTGTTATTTCAGGACTCAAGAGGTAGAGGCAAGAGGATCAGAAATTCAAGGTCGTCTTCAGCTACATTTGAGGTGGAAATCAACCCAGACTACAAGAGAGTATATCAAACACACACACACACACACACACACACACACACACACACACACACGCACATGGGGGGGGGGAAGAGGAAGAGATAGACAGACTTTATCTAGAATGTAAACAAATATAACAAATTGAAATGAATTGAAATCACACTGAGTATATTTGCTAACTATAGTATAATTAAAGTAGAAATTAATAACAGAAACTATTTAGAAAACTTCCAAACATTTCCAAATTAAACAGCTCATCCATTGTCAAAGAGAAATCACAAAGTATCTTGAACCAGATGAAAATGAAAACATGACGTAGAGAAAATTGTAGTATATACAAAAGCTATGCTTAGAGAGAAGTTTATAGCAGTAAACATAACATTAGAAAAAGAATGAATATCCCAAATCAGGTGTCTACATCCCCATCCAGAGAAATAATGAATCAACCCGGGTAGGGGTGTAGTTCAGTGGTGAAGAACTTGCTCACCATGAGCAAGGCCCTGGGCTGGGTTCCAAACTTTGAAAGCAAAGGGAAAAGAGAATTAGGAGGTACTAATGGACCACAGAGGTCTTTCAGTGGGTGAGGACCCTTTCACACAAACCTGGTGACCCAAACTCAGTCTCTGGAACCCACAGAAAGGTGGAACAGGAGAACTGACTCCGCCAAGTTTTCCTCTGATCTCCACAAGCACTCTGGGACACATGTGCCCATACATACACATCGTGTACGTGAACGTAACAGAAGATGTATTTTTTTTAAACACTCAAAGGCTGGCAAGATAGCTCAGTAGGTATGAGCTACTTCCACGCCATGTGAAGAACTACACTTACAGTCAGTGTGTCACAAAAAAAGAAAAGCAAACATGAAAATGGGGGTAGGAGCTTGCAAAATCGTCTCTACTATTTTATCTCCTTTTGTTACTCTTGTTTTCACAGTGACGGGGCTGGAACCCAGGGCTTCACACATGATAAGCAAGCACTGTACTACAGAACTACGTCCCCAAGCCTAAGGTGACTTCCGCTGAACCTGACCCAAAACTCACTCAGTAATACAAGCCCTTTCCCTAGAGTATTTGTCACAGTTGCATGCAATTGTACACTGCATGGGACTGAGGCAACAGATAACGAGATGTCCATGAGGGCTGTGATGCATTTACCTAATTACTCTTTATCAATAAAAAATTGGGAGTCAGATATCAGGGTAAGAACCTGAATGATCAGAGAAGCAGCAAAGAAGCAACCAGTTGTGTGATATTGTGTTCCCCAAAATATTGTGTACCTTAATAAACTTATCTGGGGTCAGAGACCGAACAGCCACAATGTTAAACAGAGGTTAGGGAGTGGTGGCACACGCCTTTAATCCTAGCATTCCAGAGGCAGAAACCCATGTGTTCAAGGATACACCCAAGCATGGTGACCAACTCCTTTAATCCCAGAAAGCAAGTCTTTAATCCCAGGGAGTGGTGGTAGAAAGCAGAAAGGTATATAAGGCCTGAGGACCAGAAACTAGAGGCAGTTGCCCATAGAGGCATTTGCCCTGGAGAAGCATTTGGCGTGGGTAAGCATTTGGCCTGGTTAAGCATTCAGGCTTCTAGCAGCAGTTCAGCTGAGAGTCATTCGGATATGAGGACATAGAGGCTTCCAGTCTGAGGAAGCAAGACCAGCTGAGGATCCGGCAATGTGAGATAGCTGTGGCTCGTTCTGTCTCTCTGATCTTCCAGTGTTCACCCCAATACCCGGCTCAGGTTTGATTTTATTATTAAGACTCTTTAAGATTTATGCTACAACCAGTGACCTCCTATCTCTTCCATTCCTCTATCCAAAAGGTCAGAGATCATCTCTAAGCCCCACCTTACTACTTCCTGTTTATCTATCCTCAGTCCTCCAAAACTTCTATGGTTAATTTTGGTCAGCTAGGGACTAGGGACTCCACCATCTGATTCAAAGCAAACTTTCTTGTCAGAATGCAATCAAAATATCACACAACATTTCCCCCTTTTGTCTAAATAGAAAGGGAAGGTTTTAACTCTAACATAGTAAAACTATATACAACAAGAACAATTATCAGCAAAGAATTAATTTCACAATGTCCAGTCAATTTGCATTTGTCAAATTCAGAGAAAATACTCCATTATCTATCTTATCTTGATGAGTCCAAAGTGTTGTACCTAATTCACTTTCTGTCCTAACTTGCATTACCAACCCAAAACTGTCCTTTTATGTCTCTCAACCTTATACACTTTACGACTCTTTTGTGAGTTTCTTTTCTGAATTTGTTAACAAGGAAAACTATACCTATCTAGTCATCAACTCCATCAGAGATCCAAGAAGGATAAAATATTACCTTAGTAAATAGGAAGTGCAGAGAGAACAACTTCCAAAACTAAGAAATGATAGAAACAGCTGGCTGCCTAGACAGTTACCCAAGGTTCCTCTGTATCAATGGAGCATCCATCTTCAGCCTACAGGCCTGGAATATCTGACAGACTTTTCTGTGAAGCAGAAATTTTGAAGGACTGTCCTGCTTTGTCTTGGAAAGGCTCAGCAGTTACTTTCTTTTGTGTCCTGCTTGTCCCATTTGGACAGCATACTGTCAAAAGTCGAGGCAAGGGCAGTTTCTTGCCCAGTGACTAACTTTTGCCACAAAGAAAGTAAACACCATATGGAGTTTCTTTGATGCCCATCATCTTCTCTGATGTAGATTGGTGCTGCCAGGAGCAGACATGTCTCATTGTCATAAAAATCCTTTCATTATTAAAACATCTTAAATGCCATATTCTGTAGATCTCTGAAGTGTTTGAAGACCACCTGTCTATCTAAAATATATCTCTATTTGACCTTGAAAACATACATAACAAGACTACAAGTTTGATTGTAATAGGTAACTAACTACTAACTTATATTTCTTTATTATCCTAAATAGTTTGTAATAATAACTTTCAAGGACTAGAAATTTACATTACATTGTTAAATGTGCTGCATAGATATAATACCTTAAACAAGAGTAGAAACATATGTACACTATGTTCTAACAAAAAAATAACCAAAATTTGTATCAAAATACAAAAATATCATAAACAAGAGTAGAAACATATACAGTATAACAAAAATAACCTTAAATTTGTATCAATATACAAAAATTCATACCAAAGTAAAATATTCAAGACTAGTAGTTACTTTTTTATTTTAAATGTAGATTCAATAATCTACCCTTTTATATTATCATTTCTATATCCCTCTTTTTCTTTTCAGAACAAGATCCCTGAATCTAATCTCCTTTGTTCAGCTTTTTCCTGACCATTACCAATAACAACTTGAAACCAACCCCCCTAATGATGACAAATATCCACAACCCACTGAATGCCAAAAGCCACTCATCCCACCTCTTGGAAAGTGTGGGCATCATGTTCTCTAGATTGCTTCCTATTATCTAGGGAGCCACAGCATCTCTAGGAGACCCTGCAAAGACTGGGATAATGGTCAAGTCCTGGGAGAGCTGGCTGTATCACTTGTTGCCAGACTCTGTGTAATGGAAAAATGTAGGGCTTATCTGAAGTCCTGGCTGGAATAATGCATGAGCCTAGACCATCTCAGCTAACCACCTTGAAATTGTCCTGAGCAGTTTGTAGTCCAAAGCTGATCTTTGGATGGTGTTTGTCAGCTTAGTGGCACTACCACAATCCAGGTGGAATCACTGTTGTGGGGTCCTATTCTTTTGGAGACTTTAAAGGTCACTGTTAGGAATGGTCATGGTTCACTACAGAAAACTTAAAGATTTTAAATGTCATATGCAACAGATCTTGGAGAAGTTAAAGGACCACAATTTGTTAAGTACATCCAGAGTACAAAAACTTAATTCCTAGTTACCTGATTTAGACCCAGGCCGAAAATCATGTATAGGAAGTTAGATTAAGTCTTTTTCTAGAATTAGTACTCTATATGACCATTAATATCACAATAGAAAGTTTAAATATATATATATATATCTTCTAAATGTTGAGATAATATTTATACATTAAGAAAAGTTTTAAAGAGTCAAAATAAAACCAAAGGATTATGAAATTAGTGGCAATAGAATAGTCTCTTAATTTTGGTTTTTCTTCTGTCCTATAACAGGTGGTTCTTCTGACATGAGACAGAGATTTTGGATTTTCCTTTAACAAGCATGCTTGGGTTTAGAGAAGGAGAGAGCCACGCTCCAACTCCAAAGCCAGCTTTAATTTTTAATTGAACTGGGACTACAAAAAGACCATATATGTCTTAGAGACCTTATATGTCTGTAGAGAATAGCAGAAACAAACATTTGGGGAAATTTATGAAATTTTATCCTGTTGGAAATGTGCTATATTATTAGGCCGATTTACTCTTTTTCTTGGGACATTTTCTCTGGATGATTTGTCCTTAGTCTTCAAATGTCTCATTTGTCCAGTGATCTTCAGATTCCTTAGTTGGATGTCTTCATTCTCCTGGAAATACAAAAACAAAACCCTGCCCCTACCTTAACTTTGGGGAGTTTCCTTTTTGGCAGGTTATATCTGATCAAATGAAGGCATTTGTTAGTTTTATAAGTTAGTTTAGATTGAATGGTCATGCTGTTTGATGAACTATTGCCTCTTCTAATCAAGAGATCTCTCTTGTTTGAATCTAATCTTTATCAATTTTGGTGGTATTCACAGCTTTTCTTCTCCTGTGAAAACAAAAGCAAAACCCTTCCCCAATGTAACACATTTCTTGGTTTTCATTCTGAGGTCAGCACATCTTTAAAGTATACAGGCTGATTTAATTCAGCAGTTTTTTCTATTACCCAGTGTCTCTCCACAGCTGTATTTCCTTTCTCATTAACATTTAAAATTTTAAAGTTAATAAAGCATTGTGCAATCTATCTCTGGGGGGTTTTATTACCCCTTTCTGTTTATTAAACATATCTTTTAGAGTGTGATTAGATCTTTCTGTAACAGCTTGCCTTGTAGAATTGTGTGGTATACCTGTAATATGCTTTATGTTGTAATATGCAAAAAATGTTTATCTTACTAGAGACATATGCTGGAGCATTGTCAATCTTAACTTGTACAGGTATCCCCATGATGGCCATAACTTCTAATAAGTGTGTAATTACAGAATCAGCCTTTTCAGAATTCAAAGCAGTTGCCCATTGAAATCCTGAATATGTATCTATGGTATAGTGTACATATTTTAATTTTTCAAACTCTGCAAAACAAAACACATCCTTTTGCCAAATTTTATTTCTTTGAGTACCCTTTGGGTTACTTCCTTAAGGTAGTGGAGTTTGGTTATACAAAGAACAAGTAGGACATTTCCTTATAAATTCCTTGGCTTGTAGCCAAGTGATAGAAAAATCTTTTTTCAAATCCTTGCTATTAACATGGTGTTTCTTATGAAATTCTGAGGCTTCTAGCATATTTCTACCAATAGCTAATCAATTTCATTATTACCTTGTGCTAGAGGGCCTGATAGACCCATATGGGATCTGATATATATTATATATAAGGGATTATTTCTATTTCTGATTATTTCTTGTATTTGAATAAATAACAAAGTTAATTCTGAATCATCTGAAATAAGTTAAGTAATTTCAATATGTAAAACAATTCTTTCTGCATATTGAGAGTCAGTAACTATATTTAAGAGGTTCTAGAAAATCTAATAATTTTGAGATGACTTTTGAGAATAGCATATAATTCTGACTTTTGATCAGAATCATAAGGGCTTTAAGGAGACACTTTACTTAAATTTCCTGATTTATAACCTGCCTTTCCTGATTTATTTGCATCAGTACAGAATATAGGGGCTCCAGAAATTGGTGTTCCCCATACAATGTGAAGAAGAGCTCAATTCTCCTTATAGGCTGAAGTCTCTTGTTTTTGGGATATTTGTTGTTAATATCTCCGAAAAAATTACTGCAAACCCTTTGCCAGTGTTCATTTTCTGTCCATAATGAGAACATTTCAGCATTAGTAAAAGATACCTGTGGTGATTTATTGTGTGCCCTAATAAAATTTGCCTGAAGGTCAGATAATAGAACAAGCCACTAGATTAAACATAGATGCCAGGCTGTGGTGGCACACACCTTTAATCCTAGCACTCAAGAGGCAGAGATCCATCTGGATCTCTGTGAGTTCAAAGCTACCCTAGACTACATGATATTGACTCAATCTAGGAGAGAAACAGAGCCAGGCAATGGTGGCACACCTTTAATCCCAGTATTTGGGAATCATGTGCCTTTAATCCCAGCACTTGAGATCTCATGCCTTTGCTTGGGAAGCACAAATGCCTTTAATCCCAGCACTAGAGAGGTTGAGAAGGGTAGTGATATGGCTGGGTGGAAAAAGGTATATAAGTTGTGAGAAAACAGGAACTAGAAGCTTTTCAGGCTGAAGAGTCCTACAGGTAAGACTTGGCAGTGGCTTGCTCCTTTGTCTCTCTGATCTTTCAGCATTTATGCCAATATCTGACTCTGGGTTTTTTATTATAAGACCGTTTAGCAACTTGTTTTATAGGTACCACAATACCTAGATCAGTCTATACCTGCTAATTGATGAAGTCTTAATTTTCCTTTCAGAATCAATTCAGAAACTTTTTCTACATGGATCTTTAATTTTTTTCTCTGTTTGTGTGGTAAAAATATCCATTCTAAGATATTATCTTCTCTCTGCATAAGAATTCCTGTGGGAGAATGTGTAGAAGGTAAAATAACCACAATGCAATCAAGTCTGGATCCAAATGATCCACATGTGCATCCTGTAATTTCTTTTCTACCAAAGTCAATTCTCTCTCGGCCTCAGCTGATAATTTTCTTGGACTATGTGAGTTCTTATCACCTTGTGAGGTTTGAAACAAATCACTTAGTTCTTGAGTTGTCAATCTAATTGTGGGCCATAGCAAGTTAATCTCTCCCAGCAATTTTTGAAAATCATTAAGAGTTCATAATTGATCTCTCTTGATTTGTACTTTCTGTGGTTGAATTTTTTGTAAACCTATCTTATATCTTAGGCAATTAATAGAATCTCCTCTTTGTATTTTTTCAGGAGCAATTTGTATTCCCCAACAAGACAAAATTTTCTTTTACTTCTTCAAACATTTTCTCTAAGGTATCTGCATCTGAATCAGCTAGTAAGATATCATCCATATAACAGTAAATTATAGATTAAGGAAACTGATTACAAATTATTTCCAATGGCTGTTGTATAAAACACTGATACAAGTAGGGCTGTTTAGCATTTCTTGTGGAAGAATTTTCCACAGATATCTTTTAACAGGCTGGGAATTGTTATAAGTAGGCACTGTGAAGGCAAATTTTTCTCTATCCTGTTCTTGTAAAGGTATAGTTTAAAGAAAGCAGTCTTTTAAATCAATCACTATAATAGACCATCCTTTAGGTAATAGAGAAGGCAAGGGAGTTCCAGGCTGTAAAGAGCCCATTAGCTGAATCACCTTATTAATACCTCTTAGATCTGTTACCATTCTCCATTTTCCAGATTTCTTTTTAATCACAAATATAGAAGAATTCCAAGAACTGGTAGATTCCTCAATATGTTGAGCATTTAACTGCTCCTGTACCAGCTGTTTTAATGCCTGTAATTTTTCTGATGTCACAGGCCATTGTTCCACCCAGACAGGTTTGTCAGTTAACCATTTTAAAGGTAGGGCTATTGGTATCTTTGGAAGGTCAGCAGCTGTTGTGCCCTGTTTATGTACAACCTGAATGGTTGATGATGACTGTTCTTAATAATACATTTTCATATTTTCCCAGAAACATACATTAGTTTATGGTTTGTTTCTGAGATTGGAGGAATGTTAATCTGAGTATTACATTGCTGTAACAAATCACATCCCCTTAAATTGCTATATTAGTCACATGTGGCTTTAATTTTCCTCTCTGTCCTTCTGACCCTATACATTCAACCTATCTTGTGTTTTGTTTTACATGAGATAAAGTTCCAATTCCTGAAAGCTGAACATTTACCTCCAGAAGAGGCCAATTTAGATGCCAATATTTTGGTGCAATTATTGTTACATCTGCCCCTGTGTCTACCAAACCCTCAATTTCAATGCCATTTATTCATATTTTAAACTTTGGTCTTTTATAGAAGTTGACCAAAATATTTGCTTTATGGTTTCGCCTAGAAATTTTTTGTTTTTGTTTTTGTTTGTTTGTTTGTTTGTTTTGGGGGGGTTTCAAGACAGGGTTTCTCTATGTAGTTTTGCGCCTTTCCTGGAACTCGCTTTGGAGACCAGGCTGGCCTCGAACTCACAAAGATCCGCCTGCCTCTGCCTCCCAAGTGCTGGGATTAAAGGGGGGCCTTTTGCAGGTCTTCTGTGTCAAATTTGGTTCAATCATTTCCTGTCAGCATTGGAGAAACTCCTCCATAGACCAATTAAAAGACTTAACACCTGTTATGGAAAACCACACTTCTTTGGATGACAGAACAACTTTAGAGGATAAAACAAAATTTTTGCCTCAAGTCTTTGTTTCTCTGTTATAATTGTAAGGCTCTGTGAAAGCAGGAAGTAAAGGTTAAGGTGGAGGAGTCAACTCTCTGGATGAATGTTGAGCACGTGCCCTACTACATGCATAGAACAACTTAACAGATGAGGACATTTATTGGTTTTAAGCATTTAAGGTAATCTATTTGCTCACATTAAGTCAACTGGGTAGAGACTTTATTGTCCATACACTACCAGAATGGAGATTTTGTCACTTAATTGAGACCACTCGTGAATAAAAAGCAGCAATTAGTAATGACAGGGAAGTGAATTTTAAAAGTTGCTGATTTTAAGAGTTGCTATGTTATTTGAAACACTAAGTTTTCAAAAACAAAGTAATTATGAAACCTACCAATAAACAAAGTGTGTCTCATACATGACTTTTTTAAAAGTGGGTTTTTACCAGGCATGAAAAATACATGTATGTATGAAGGATCCAGATATGGAAGTGAAAGGAAAAAGTCAGTAGCCCTCTTGAGACACTCTTTCCCCTCTCCTCCTCTAAAGGTATTTGCTGACCAGCAGTTTTAGAACTGACCAGCAGTTGAACTCATGGGAAGATAAGGCTGGAACAATAAATCTATATATCCTGGGCTCAGCAAAAAGAGGACATAGGGAATAAAAAAATTTATGTCTGTGTAGATACCCTGCATCCTGTTAGCCATTAGTAACCTCACGCTTATAGTTCAGCCAGTAACTTCAAAGAACTACCTCACCCCTAGCCCCTTCATCCAATCCTGAGATATGTAACCCTCTGCACGTAAACCTTTCCTATGCAAACCCCTCGAAGTGAGAGCTCGGGGCCGTCCTCCTCCACCCGCTGTGTCTGGTGTTGGACACGGACAAAGCCCGGGCTTGCTTTGTTATTAATAAACCCCTGTGTGCTTACATTGGATATTGGCTCTGTGGAGGTCTTGCTTGGGGGTCTTGTGACCTGGGCACAACATTAGCAAATGTTTGTAATCTTCCCATTTGGGAGGCTAAGAAAGATTATGAGTTCAAGACCAGTCTGGGCTGTTGATAGCTAATCAAGATTGTCAACTTGATTGGATTCAGACAGGCCTGGGGCATTAGTAAAGGGGTGTCTATGACAACATTTCCAAAAATGATTAACTAAGGAGAAAATCTCTCTCTCTCTCTCTCTCTCTCTCTCTCTCTCTCTCTCTCTCTCTCTCTC
>CABHPP010146977.1:37983-76206 GCA_902168425.1 Peromyscus attwateri
CTCTCTCTCTCTCTCTCTCTCTCTCTCTCTCTCTCTCTCTCTCTCTCCTTGCCTATCCTATCGTGTACCGTGCAGTGACTAGCTCTTTCCCACCATGCCTTGCTGCCATGATGCACAGTAGCCTCAAACAGATCCAGAAAACTAACAAATGGAAATCTGTGAAGACATGAGCCAAAAGAAACATTTCTTCCTTTAAGTCATTCCTCAACTATATTTGTTATGGACAAAGAAAGTTAGATAGCACATAAAATGCATAACAGAAGTAGGTCATTACTGTAACTCCCCTACAAGGTACCTTTGAAGTAATTTGCCAGAGGAATTTTGAATTTTTGGAAATGCAGACTACTGGAAACCTAGAATGCTGTCAGCAGACTAACAATCAATTCTGGGAGGAACTCAAAAGAGCAGAATGCTCATAGAAATGAGGGCTCCTGCTCAGGGGGTTTCAAGGGGGAATGCAGACTCCCTTAGGACTACAGGCTATTTGCATTACCTTAAGGAGAGAACTTGTCTACAATTTATCCATGCTCTAACACTTTGTGGGAGTTTAAAGGTTATGGACTAATTAAACTGATGGAAGGAATTTGGAAGGCAGCTCAGCATTCAGGCTGTGACATAGGTATTTATTTACCCAAGTTTACAGTAGGAATTGTTAGCACTAACAGCAATGGTCTCTAGGGAGGGATGTGCAAAATTGGGGCCAGAGATAGTACAGCTGTCAAAGAGATTAGGGTCATCAAACAGAAGCCACGCTCTTTATGGTGGGACAACAGCCTTCAGGGCATCTAGAAATAGGCTGGGCCCAACCTATCACAGGCTCAAAGACATAGAAGTTTGAATTCACTGGAAAGAGTTTGCTTTGAGAAAAGAGTTTCAGGGTTCCTTGTTTTCCAGGGCCACCTAGAAAGGCCCCACTCCATCTAGGCACTGAGCAACTGTTGTAGTCATGGCCCAAGAGATTTGGTTACTCCTCAAGGTGGTAGCAGACCTTGGCATCAATCAACATGACTGCTTTTGTAAGTATGCAAAATACAAAAGTTACAAGGTCTGTAGTTGTTTTTTTATTCTTTGGGGGACCAGCCACCCAGCTCCCAAATAAATACATACAAAGGCTTATTCTTTCTTATAAATGCCCAGCCTTAGTTAATTTGGCTTATTTCTAGCCAACTTCTTGACTTGTCCCATCTACCTTTTGCCTCTGGGCTTTTACCTTTCTATAATTTCTGTATATCTTTTCTTTCCTTCTTATTCTGTGTCTGGCTGTGTAGTTGGGTGGCTGGCCCCTTTCACTCATTAGTCTCGCTCCTCTGTCTCCTCCCACATTTCTCCTCCTACTTATTCTCCCTGCCTGCCAGCTCCACCTATCCTTTCTCCTGCCTTGCTATTGGCCATTCAGTTCTTTATTAGACCAATCAGGTGTTTTAGACAGGCAAAGTAACACAGCTTCACAGAGTTAAACAAATACAACATAAAAGAACGCAACACATCTTTGCATCATTAAAACCAATGTTCCACAGCATAAACAAATGTAACACATCTTAAATTAATATTCCACAACAAAGGTCATGGGGACTTCTACCCAGATTTCAAAGGACAGCCTGGGAGACTAGAGAATGTACACACAGCAGGAGCAGGTTCTCTAGACATGATTAGATCATAATCCATGGAGCAGTGAAAGCAAAGCTTCAAGTACAAAAGAAACACAAGGAAGTTAGAGACATTCAGAAAGTGGACTGGAGTGTCTGCTGTGAGTGTGCTACAGCCAGCAGACCCATAGAGGGGGGAGCTTATGGCAAAAAGTACCAAGTCCACCAGAGCTCATATCACAATACCATGTGCCAAGGATGCAGGACGTGGAGCTACAGGATTTAATTTTTTCACTGCAGGGTCTTGGTTTTGCTTTGGACTGATACTTCCTTGCTCGTCGCCTATTTCCACTTTTGGAATGGAAATGCTTACTCTGTGGTATTGTATGCAGTGAAGGTATTTGTGGTTTTGTTTGTTTGTTTAATTTTACAAAAACTCAAGATAAATGTTTACCTTGCATCTCAGAAAAGAGTCTGAGCAATGTTGGAAATGTTAACCCTAGGAGGGTTCTTAGAGATAGACTGAATGAATTTTGCATTCTAAGATTAACAGGAGCCTTTTGCGGTCCGGGGGTGAGATTTTATGGCTTAAGGTGATGTGATTACGTATCAAGTTTACAAGGACTAGACTTGTGATGGTTAATTTTGACCATTGACTTGATTGGATTGAGAGGCCTAGGAGATCAGTGAAATGAATCTCTAGATATATTTATGGGGGCATTTTCAGAGCAGATTAACCAAGATGAGAAACCCCACCCTGAATGGCACCATCCGATTGGCTGGGGACCCATATGCGATGAAAGGAAAGAAAGGAGAGAGTTCTCTGGAGAAGGCACGCTCTGTGTGTGCTTCTGGGCTGCCATGATTTCTACTTTGTTCTACTATCCCCCTCTGCCACCATGAGATATTGTCTGGCCACAAACCAGACACAGCTGTGTCTTAGTTAGGGTTTCTATTGCTGTGAAGAGACACCATGACCACAGCAAGTCTTATAAAGAAAACATTTAATGGGAGTGGCTCACTTACAGTTTCAGAGGTTCAGTCCATTATCATCATGGTAGAGAACATGGTGGCATGCAGGCAGATGTGGTGCTGGAGTAGCTGAGAGTCCTACACCTTACGGGCAACAGAAAGTCAGCTGAGACACTGTGTGGTATCCTGAGCATTGGAAACCTCAAAGCCCGCCCCCACAGTGGCACACTTCCTCCAACAAGGCCATACCCTCTCCAACAGTCACACCTCCTAATAATACCACTCACTATGAAATTATGGGGGCCAATTACATTCAAACTGCCACATTCCACTCCCTGGCCCCCATAATCTTGTAACAATATCATAATGCAAAATTAATTTAGTCCAACTTCAAAAGTCTCCCTGGCCTATCACAGTCTCAACAATGTTTTGAAGTCCAAAGTTCAGAGTCTCTTCTGAGATTCACACAGTCTCTTAACTGTAATCCCCTATAAAATCAAAGTCAAAAAGCAGATCACATGCTTCCAACATATAATGGCACAGGGTACACATTACCATTCCAAATTGCAGGGAAGGGAGCATAGCAAGGAAACACTGGTCCAAAGCAAGACCAAAACCAGCTGGGCAAACTCCAAACTCTGCATATCTGTGCCTCATGTCAAAATGCTCTCCACATCTCCAATTCGTTTCAGCGTTCTTGACTGCAGCACACTTCTTTCTCTTGGGCTGGTTCCACTCCTTGTTAGCAGCTCTCCTTGGCAGGTATCCAACAACTCTGGCGTCTCTTAACATCTTGGATTCTCCAAGGCAATCTAGGCTTCAACATCACAGCTTCACACAATGGCTTCTCTGGGCCTTCATTCAGGGAGACCCCTGACACATGCCTGGCCTCAGTGGCTTTATTCCATAACTCCTTTTTCCTTTCCTTAACTCTAAATACAGAACCACGTGGCCTAAGCTGCCAAGTTCTGCTGCTTGCTGGGGTTGGAACATGGCCACATCATTCAATTACATCTTCAACAGCTTTTAGCCTTTCACTGCCTAAGCTTGGCTGTCCTGAAACTTGCTCTGTAGACCAGGCTGGCCTCAAACTCAGAGATCCACCAACCTCCACCTTCCTAGTGCTGAGATTAAAGGTGTGCCACACCACATCTGGCTCTAAACTTTTCTTTAGTTTCTTTCCACAAGTTGGAAGCTTAGCTGGGTGGGATCTTGCCCTGAGGTCACCACCCTCTTTATTCCATTTCTTAATCCATCTATCTCCCTGAACACAGGGTTTAGCTCCATTCCACTCCCTGGTGCTCTTTTTCTCCTCAAAATTTACATTTTATAATTTACCCTGCTCACCTTGCTCCTTCTCTTTATAAATCTTTATTAGAGTTACCACTAATATCCAAACTACAGAATCTATACTAGGCTGTTTTGAGATTTCTTCTGCCAACAGAATTAATCCAAAACTCTTCACTTTAGCCTTAGGCAGACTCCTCAGATAAGGGCAAAAAGCAGCCACATTCACCAAAATATCACAAGACCAGTCTCTGGGCCACATAGTAACATCCTTCTCCTCTGAAACCTCTTGATCCCCACAGTTTATCAAATCACCCTCAGCACCACTGTCTTCCATGCTCCTACTAGTATGGCCCATTAAGTAGCACTTAAAACATTCAACTGCTTTTCTAATCCACAGTGCCAAAGTACATGCATACTACTCCAAACAAATGCATGGTCAGGCCTATCACAACAATACCCCGGGCCCTGGTACCAACTTCTTTCTTAGTTAGGGTTTTTATTGCTGTGAAGAGACAATTACATTCAAACCACCACAAGCTGCCATGGGTGAAATCCTGAGCCAAGAGAGCCCCTTCCCACTAAAGCTGTTTTCTTGCTATTTGTCACAGCCACAGAAAGTTTAGCACAAATATCCAGCCAGGCCTGATCTGAAAAAAGCAATGAAATAAGACCAAGAACCTCAATCCATAAACAAAAGTCCTCAAAATCGTTTTTTAAAACTGAAAATAATAGCACTTCTAGAAGAAAATATATATAAAAAAAAACCTTGTGAACTTTGTTAAGCAAAGATTTCTTATATACAATACCAATAGTAGGATTCATAATAGAAAAAAATAAAAATTTGACCATGTTTTCATAAGACCCTGTTAAGAAAATGGCAAGCATTGCCACTGGCAGATTAGATACTAATAAGAAATTAATATGCAGAATGTATAAAGAAGTATCAAATTTTAACAACAGTAAAACAATTCCATTTTTAAATAGACAAAATCTCTTACAAAGACCTCACCAGAAAATATATGAATAGCAAATAATCCTATGGAAAGATGATCTACATCTGCTCACTATAGAAGTATAAATGAAAATGGTAATGAATGCTACTCCACAATAATTGGAACAGCTAAAATCAAACAGATGATACCAAGAGCTGACAAGGATCTGGAACACCTAGAATTCTCTTACGTTGCTCTTGGGGAGAGAAAACAGTAGCGTGGGATTCAGGGAAAGCATTCCTTTTGCCCTCTGAAGGTTTGCTGGAACAACTTGCACCCCACAGTACTATTTTCTCTCCCCAGTGACAACAAATCAATAGCAGAAAAGATACACACATGTATTAACAGGCAGAGGAATGAATCACAGCAGTGTGATTACACATGACGCCAATGGAGTCCCGTGTGTAATGATCTCGTCAAAGGGGAAAAGGACATGTGAGAATACAGGCAACTCAGAGAAATGGTGAAGAATTATTAGGGGAGCAAACGGACCCTGAGACAGAAATTAGCTTGTAAAATAATTCTCCTTGGAATTTGAGTGAGCCAAGAGGACAGGCACTGTCCTGTGACATAGTCCGTTCAGGTAAGGTTGCATTTCTCAGTCTCTTTCTCTGTCTCTGTAGTTCGTAGTGGGACCTCAAGGTGGAAATAGAAGGCAGACAAGTTCTTTTGGTTAAATCTGGTGGGCATAACACATGATAAACCGTCAGCTGCCACACCAATAGTGTCCCTACTGGGAGAGGGAGGCTAGAGGTCAGGGACATTGATTCTAAGATTATTTTTTTTCCCAGTTCAGCAAGTAAAAAAATCAAAGCACCACAATTTGACATGTTTTCTGAGTCCCAACAGTACAGTGCAAATTTTTGTTATTTCTTATGAAGCTAAATATGTATTTACCTGGCCTGTCATGACACTTCAAGACAATTGATACAATCCAAATGTCCGTCACTGTAAGAGCACATAAACAATGAAAAATTACTCCACAACAAAGTCAGACTAATGATGCATACTACAGCGTGGATGAATCTCAAATATCAACCGGAAATGCTATATACTGTTTAGTCCCTGTAAATAACACTCTGGAAAAGGCAAAGCCACAGAGTGGAACCAGATCAGTAGTTGTCGTAGGTGATTGGAGACTGGAGACAAGAACGGACTAAAGTGGAACACAAGTGAATTTGGGGGTGTAAGGAATTTCGCTGAGTCTTGGATATAGTGGTGATTACATGGCTACAAACATTCGCTGAACAACTCCCTAGGGCCTAAAGGTGTAGCTCAGTAAGAACAAATAAGCACTGGCCAGATCCCCAGCACCAAGACCAACCCAGAACATCAGAAAGGGTAGATTTTCCTGAATGTCAACAAGCAAGCAGCACATCACTGTGAACTGTTAAAGCTCCAGGGTCCTCAAAGGTGGAGACCACTGGTGTAATTAGTTCAGGAACTTCTAGATGAATGTTATTAGCCAGCAGCATGTTGAGTCGATGGGTGTGTCTGGCACTGAGACCTGATTCTCAGCATGAGTCTATGCTCTGGAGACATACCCGTGGGGAATACACTGGTAACCACAGAAGAGATAATAGGGTGCAGCCTTCATGCTAATGAAGATAGTCTTTGTGTGAACATGCCTATGAAAAGCAAACCCAGCTCCTGAATCATGGCCTACAGCACAAGAGAATGATCACCGCCTGACTCAGATGGTTCAGCTTCTTGGCCTAAAAGCATAAAAATCTGCTAATTAATCCAGCTGTCAAGCCGCTTCCTGCTGCTTCGTCGAACTGTTTTTATTTCCTGTTCCCTAACAGGGATCAAGCGGAACACAAATTTCAAACAACTCATTTAGTAAGATAATTCGGTTCTGAGAGAACATCTTTCCCTGTATTGAGCTTTGCTTATGCTCTGACAAGTTCCTGAGACATTTCTGAACAAATAACAGAGGAAGAGCTGCCTGCTCCAGGCTCTCTCCACCAGGGTGGGCAGGGAAACACCGCCAAGCTCAAGGTTACAAAGGGCTTCGATCCTGACACAAGGATTTGCCTTTCTCCCACTAACAATGAAAGACTGTCTTATCATCCCAGGGGAACTTTTTCTCAGATTATAAAAGGTATCTGTTTTGTGCTTCTGTAACAGACTACCAGAAACAGGTAATTTAAAAGAAAAAAGTGGGGAGGGGCTTATCTCTCTGGGAGTCCAAGATGAGAGCCTTCTCCTAACATGGCAGAACACATCTCAGAGCAAGAGGAGAAGAGAAGGGCCAAGCTCCCCCTCCTGTGTGGAACCCACTAACCAATGGTGGCATCAGTCTGTTCATAAGGGCAGACTCCCTATGACCTTAATCATCTCAAAAGGTCTCCTCTCTCAACGCTGCTTTAAGATTAAGTTTCCAACATGTGACCTTGGTGGAACAGGCTGTGGCCACAGCAAAAGCAGGTGACTGCTAAGGCCAGCCCATCAGGTATTTTTCTTGAGTACATTGTGCTCTTTTGCTGAAAGAGTATGAATGTTAAATACTTAGGAATAAATGTCAGGTTTTTTTGTAGGGTATGTGTCAGAAATAGCATATGGTGGTTTCCCACCCATTAGATGTGTCACCTAGAGGTGACATGGTCTAGTATTTTTCTATTGCTTAATTCCTAAATTCTTTCAAGACAGAAAACTGGGCTGTTAGTTATTTGGTGGTGCTCTTACCCTGCGAGGAAATGTCACGAAACACGACAGAATCCACTAACAAGAGTTTATTAAGATAAGAGAGGGCTGGAGAGATGGCTCAGCCATTAAAGGCTAGGCTCACAACCAAAAAAAAATATAAGGTAAGAGAGACAGACAAGTGCTCAGGCCTGCGGAAGAGACACGTGTGTGGAGAAGAAGAAGAAGGAAGCCGGGAATATGGTGCCGGCTTATAAAGGCTGGGTGGCGCATGTGTACAAAGGTCCATGTGGCTACTCCACGCATGTGTGCAGATCACATGGTTGCGTTGGGCGCTCTTACACAACCATGCAAAGCCACGGAGTCCTGGTCACCCGAGATGCCTTGACCCGGAAATGGCTATTTTGACCTGGAACTGGCTAGGCGGAAGTGTCTAGGTCCGCTGGACGTGCCCAACTGTGGGGGCATGTTGTGGATCTATCATGGGCCATTTTTAAGTCTCCCATTTACAATGTAATCGGGGGTGAACATAGGTCAAAATGGGGGTGGGGGCAGGGGAGACTGGAAACAAAAGGAATAATCTCATTATTGTTTTCCTATCCTCCACTGGAATGTAAGCTCTAACACAGGGAGGTTTGAGGAAGGTAACTTGGCAGGGAAGACAAATTGCTGTGGTCGGCGGGCGCCTTGGAAAAATCTCAACACCCTCCCAGGGCCCGGTGTCTCTGCAGACTAACAACCATCACTAAATGCTGTGGTCTCTGTCCAGCCTCGCTGGTATCGCCTCCCACCCCAAGCTCCTTTTTAATTAATGAATCATGTTCACGTGTGTGTGCAAGTGTGCATGGGGTCACCCAGGCATGAGGAGGTCAGAAGTCAACACAGGCTCCTTCCTTACTCACTCTCCACCTTTTTTCAAAAAAAAAATTATAGTTTATTATTTATTTATTTTTATTTGTGCACGTTTTCGTGTGCAAGAGTGTGGGCACACAGAGGTCACTGACAACTTGTAGAAGTCAGTTTTCTCCTTCTACCATGTGGCTCCCAGGGATGAGACCCGGGGCGTTAGACTTGACGGCACACACTTTGACCTGTTGAGCCACAGCTCTAGCTTTCTGCTCTGTTTGAGACAGAACCTGATCCAACTGGACTGGCTAGCCAGCCAGCTCCGGGACTCCACTTGTTTCAGCCTCCCCGGCATTAGGATTACAGACACAAGCCATGTGCCTGGCTTTTCGTCTGGCTTTGAATTCAGGTCCTCGTGTTTAAAGGGCAAATGCTTTACCCCTTGAGCGATGTTCCCAAGCCCTCTTTTTATTTATCATTTCCTGAAGTCTCACTACTTTATCCCACTGTGTTGTCTCTGTGTTGTCGTTGGTCATTCATTCCTCAGCCCAGAACTCACCATTTCATCTCCACCTTCAATAATTCCCCTCACCTTTGGAATGATTGCACAGACAGACAGACACATCCAAACCTTCCACTCCCTCCCCTCTACTCTCCTTTGCTCATACTATGCTGACCCATCCTCTTCCAAGCCCTGTTCTTTCCCACTGTACCCTGTACTTGAAGTTCTTTCTCCAACCTCAGTTTCTAATACCACCCAGCCCTCAAGATCTGACTCCATGGTGTCCCAAGCTAGAGGAGTCTCCAAAGTTCTGAGTGTTTACATTCTCCGTGTGTCGCACATACATACTGAATATATCTCTATTTGTACAACTGAAGTCCACCTCAGTCGACGCCAGGCCCTTTATGATGACTTGCTCATGGTCCACACTCAGTAGGCGGTGGTTTCCTCATTCAGCAAATATGTGTGAATTTGGGGTGGATATATGAGTGAGTGAATAGATCTGAAGTTGGAACTGGAAGAAAGAAAACCAGCTCCTTTGTTATTATAATGAAGGAAGCAAGGAGCACATCCGGGACAGACTGTTCAGGAAGCATTGTAGACAAGAAAAGAAACAGAGACCTAAAGCCACATGGGAAGGGAGGCTGTTACCAGCTCCCACATCCTTCTGGTAGCCAGACTTCTCCACAAACTGTAACACATGTTCTTATCATAATTCTTTATGGAGAAGTTCTGTTACCCAGAAACACGGTACCAGGGAAGTCTGGGCAGACAGACTGTCGTCTAGTCCTAGTAGCAGCAATAACAAAGCACAAAAAGTAGTTTTTGTATTCTATTTTAATACGTGGGGATTAGTTCTTTAAAAATCAGTGGATTTGCTATTCAATAAAAGAGTTGAATCAACAGATATAGAGATTAGAGTGGTCTCACAAAATATATAAAAGATATAAAACTATTTTGTTTTCCCCTACTCCCTTCTTGATGCCTTTTACTTTTTGTTTTGTTTTGTTTTTTGAGACAGGGTTTCTCTGTGTAGCCCTGGCTGTCCTAGAATGCACTCTGTAGATCAGGCTAGCCTTGAACGCAGAGATCCCATGCCAGAGTGCCGGGATTAAAGGCGTGGGCCACCAAGTCCAGCAATGCCCTTTACTTTTGATTGTCTCTTAGGAACAATGTGCAAATGAGTACCCAAAATCTAGGATCTCTGGATGAAAGTACTAAAGCATCACTACCAACTGATGCTGCTTTATGGGAGGAAGGCCACAGAATAGGTGGAGTCTGTGGGACACAGTCATCAAAACCAACCAAATAAAGGAGAATGTGTACATATGAAGATATATACAGGAAGTACTTAACAAAAGCCACCAAGACCTGGGTTTATCTGTCACTTTTCAGAAATGTGCCTATCATTGATGGGAGAGTCCACCCGTTCCTACACTGCTCAGCTAGTGAAGAGTCTGGTCATGTGACGTCCACCTGCACCACACGTGAGAAGGCATCCTTTCTTCTCAGCCTGTTTTAAAGTCATTGGGTACACTTGGGAATAGGAATATTTTTCTGGGTGCCTTTTAAAGACTCCTAGCCAGTCAAAAATTAATGGGCCTAAAGTGATGATGAGTGGTTGTTAAGAGCTCTTGATGATTTTGTAGGGGACCCTGATTTGGTTCCCAGCACCCACATAGTGTCTCATGACCCAGCAACATCAGTTCTAGGGGGACCCAACTCCATCTTCTGGCCTCGGAGGGTACTTCACACTCTTAGTACCTGCAAAGCCCTCATGCACATAAAATGAAAATAAATCTATCTTTTTAAAAAATTGATTAATGACTCATTAACACAGCTCTGGCTGTAAGCAGGAGAGATGAACAGCTTGCCTTCTGGTGTCTTAGTCATTTCCGCTTCCGGAAGCTGACTCTCTGCTTCTTCACTTCAACAGGAAGTCCCTTGTTTTCTAGTCATTCTAGAACATTCCTAGTACTAAGAGTGTCACACGTGAATATTGACAGAACACAGCTTCTCTCTCTCCATGCACCATGGTAAGTCTCATACTGTTTTGTCAAAAGCTGGAAACTAAAGACCTTGGGGAGGCAGAGGATGAATACTGAATTTTCCTTTTCTTCTTCCCCAAAGTACCTAGTGTAGAACCTATGAGCAGGACTCAAACATACACATGAATATGTAGGAGCATATGTGCTTATATGTACACACAGGCTTATTAGCTGCTAAGTTAGTTCAAGGGCCTGACTTTTCCACGGAATGTGGAGAATATCAGTATTATTACAGGAACCAGAAGGTGGAAAGCCCAGCCATGTTTACCCAGTGGTTGCTTAGCATGTTTTATATAGTAGCTGTAGTTAGTCGGTTGTCTTAATAAACAGATTTCTATCTAACCTTTTATTATCAATACATTGCTTCAGTATCCTAATGCTACTGACTGAAAAATCCCACCGTGTGCACATTTTTTATTTTAGGTTGTTGTTTGCAGGCAGTCTGATCTGTTTGATAGTGACTATTTTCCCCTTTTCAAAACCATGGGTGTGCCGGGCCTGATGCTGGGAGCCTTTAATCCCGGAACTTGGAAGACAGAGGCAGGTGGATCTCTGTGAGTTCCAGGCCATCCTGGCCAACACAGCAAGTTCCAGGCCAGCCAGGCCTACATAATGAGATCCTATCTCAAAGCAGAAGAAAATCAAACCAAGGGTATACTTAAATTTAACGATCTACAAGGCAGTGGTAAAAGGGATCAAAGGTCAAGTGGAATAGAGGTTCAGCCTTCTGTGAAGCACAGGGCCTTTGACCTGACTGCCCAGCTGCTCAGAACATCACCCTTTCTCTGCTACAAAGGTGGGGAGGAGGCCAGCGGGACGGCTCAGCAGGTAAAGGCGCTTGCAGCCAAACTTGACAGCCTGAGTTCAATCCCACAAGGTAGGAGGAGAGAACTGACTCCCAAAAGTTTGCTCTGAACCTTGGCATGTGCACAACCCCAGAGAGAGGGAGAGAGAGAGAGAGAGAGAGAGAGAGAGAGAGAGAGAGAGAGAGAGAAAATGAATAAATACATATAATAATAAAAATCCGGACAATAATGAAGCCCAGTTCTTAGAACTGATATAATCCCTTATACAATAGGGACTGTTAAAACAATGAAATAAATAGCATATAATAGGCCTCATGAAATTAGTTCTGTCAGGTTATTCCCCCAGGATCTGTGACTCAAGCACTCAGAGAGCGCCTGTAAAGACTGAAAGTTTAAGAACATTTTCCAGGTACCATAACCCACTCCCCTGCCGAGGCTGTGAAGCCCTGTGTGAAGAGGGGAACCTCTCTGCTCCTCCAACTCACCATGATTGTCCCACTTCAGAGCCTCCTCAGCGGCCTTGTTCTCTGTCCAGGTTCTAGAATGCTCTAGACCTTCCCCTCACCTAGGTAATCTCTGCCATGTATCAATTCAAATGTCACGAATTTAGTCCTACTCACAATCCTGCTTCCCGGCAGTATCCAGAACTGTTTTTTACAACAGTAGTCATGTTCCTAATTATATAACCTTACATACATATTGTTTCTTGCAGATCACATTGTGGCATGCACCCCCACCCAAGTCATGTGTGAAGTCTTAGCCACAAGTCTCTTGGGAATGTGACAGTATGGGCATTATGATGGGCCCTAATGCGGTCTCACTGGTGGCCTTATAACAAGAAATGTGTGGTCACCTGGTTTGGAGGACAAGAAGTCCCCTGGCCCTCTCTATGAACATCTTTCTCCATCATCTGTCCATCATCGGTGGCTGAATGCCCATTACCAACATGCTGCTCCTTTTAGGTTTCGTCACCTATCAGGTCAACCTCTTTCAAAAAAGCAGCTCTTAACCCACCAACTACTCAAGCTCGTCTGTCTCGGGCATCTACTTAGGCATCACTTCACTGTTTGATCCAGGTGAGTCTGGCCTGGCTTGGCCAGAATGGTGGAAAGAGGGCAAAGCCATGGATAGGAGAAACATCTCGAATACACATTCTTCATACTTCTTCCAGAGCTCAGGCACTTTGCCCACAGGTCCCTCATGAGCTGAGATGCCCTGTGAATCACGTACGCTGGGGTTCAGGTACCCTGTGGTTTGGAGGAAGAGAACTGCTAGGTTATGGTTATTCCCCCAGGTACCAGAGATAGAGAGAAGTTGTGAAGGGTATTTCCTGGGGGCCCGTCCTTTGTTCCCTTCCCCACAGGTCTATAAACAGTTAATAAGCTGGCAGGAGCAGTTCTCTGCCAGCCTTCTGTAAAGTTTGGTTCCTGGAGGCAGATTTTTTTTTTTTAAATCCAGCAAGTGTCAGATAATTGGAAGGGTGGAGTAAGGCTGCAAACCTCGGCACACCTTTGTCAGGACTTGTTTGGAAGCAAAACGCTGAAAGAAACAAGAGGGCGAGAAGAAGCGAACATTTTTGAAAGATCACTCAGCTTTAACACACCTTGGCTGGGTCTGGATAAAAAAAAAGTGCCACTGCAAACTTCTAGAAGAAAGGTATCCGAGGAAGAAAGAGAGGGGGTGTCTGCTCAAAGCTGTTTCCAGTTCCTCCAGACTCGAAGCCAGGTGAGTTACGGGAACACTGCGTCTTCTCCCTTTCCGAGACTTTGGTTTGAGGCTTGCTTTCGATTGTAAAATGTTTGTGGGGGGAAAAAATAAGAGGAAATTTATGTCTGGTGTTCTGGTTGGAGCAGATAAATGGTCACACATTTGTGCATGCGTACTGCTTAGGGTTGGTCTTTTAAAGGAATACCAAGGAAGAGCCATGTAAGGCAAAGCGAAGAAGGCCAGTGGAGAGCCAGTGGGCTCTTCCGGCAAGGACTTCACTCCGTTATTGTCAGTACTGAAAAATGGCTTGCAGTAAACTGCTCTTGCCGGGTGGCTTCCCCCTCCCTGTCTCTCTCTCTTCCTACTGGAGAGTGGAATGGCCCAGGAGGGGAGTTCAAGTTCAGGTGAGCAGAGGCCCCCCAGGCACAGCCTTGGCTGCCCCAGGCCTCTGCTGCTGCAGCAAGGTTCACATTAAGCTTTGGGGCCTAAGCAGACATTGCTGCTCATCCCTAGTTTAATGAAAAGTGAAATCTTTGAAAGGTGTAATTGGTCCAGGGATTTCCTAGAGTCAAACTGGAAGTAACGGAGAGAGGGAAGGAAGTGGGGGAGAGAGAGAGAGAGAGAGAGAGAGAGAGAGAGAGAGAGAGAGAGAGAGAGAGAGAAACACTTTCTATGTATATGCTCTCACTGGCCAATGTGGCCTCTTTTCCCTCCTCCCAAAAAAATCACTTTGGATTTAGACTTAGCAGTTTAGGTCCAACTGGACCACAGTTGTGGTAACTAGCACACTGTCCCTTCACTTTTGGAAGCCAGGCAAGCCTCTGCATCTCACTTCTCTCTAGAAGTGGTTATTCCACAGCCTAAAGTTTGGAACTGTTAGGTCCTCAAAACATGGTGAAGTTTTTAAGGGTACTTATTGGAAACCTGGGACTGTGTCCTCTCTTGGAGCTGAGGCAGGAACCTGAGTAAAAACTAACACATGTCCATCTACTGATGGATGCCCTCAGATAATAAGGGGGTCTGCCTTGCTCTTTGGTCCTGCAAAATCTCACAGGAGTCAGACCAGGATGTACATGGGTCAGACACAGCGAAAAGCCCTGCTTTAAAATTTCACAGGAGTCAGACCAGGATGTACGTGGGTCAGACACAGCGAAAAGCCCTGCTTTAAATCTGCACGGAAACCCCTTTGATTGGGGGAACGGGTCAGGCCTAACAAGGCACCAAACACAGTCAGACTGTAACCAGTAGTAGTCTGTTGGCAATGCTTGGCTTATTCACCATCAACGGTGGCAGCAGCCACAGTGGCCAATGAGCTGGCGTAATCACAAGCTGATGTCTTAGCTGTGGTCATGAAAATCTAAGGTAGCCAAGTGTACGAGGCAGCAAACGTAGGACACTGCCTATGGCATGACCCCACAACACGAGCGCCAGGGCTCTGGTTTGCCTGACCTTCAACCTGCTTGGCTCCTGTGTGCCGTCAGATCAACGGCCAAGGCGTGGTTTTCTCGTTCTGCAGCAATTTTGATGTTACGTTATTTTAAAATGTAAAGTCTATAGAGACTGGAGTAAGAAAAAGCTGAAAAACATTTTGGTTCTTTAGCAGAATATAGGAGCTTTTATTCCTAAGATTAAAAGCCATAAATACAAGCATTTACCCTCATCATCCTCCCCTCTGTGTCTTAGAAGACAAGATCAAGGCCATGGTTTGCTGTCACACTGACAGAGCTTGGTCTTTGCTTGTGGGTGTGTTAGACCACATCCCTGCCTGAAGAGTTTTAAGTGGATGTGACACCATTCAAATAAAGTGTAAAGGGAGGAAAATACTCATCAAAGTAGAAAATGGTTTTCAAATTTTGTTTTCATACATAAGAAAGTCATGTGGGGTTGTTTGGATATTTTTTTTTAAAAAAGCATTAGCCATGAAATAACTATAAAGCAGCTCCTAAGGACAGTAGGTGGGCATGTTCTTACTCACGGGGAGGCTAAAAAAGTTGACGTCATAGAAGGAGTAAGAATGGTGATTTCTGGAGGCTGAGGAATCCAGGGGGGTGAGAAGAGACAGGGCTGCCTGAGAGTTACCAGTCAGGTGGGAGGGCTTGTGTCCCACAGCACGAGGGGCTGCCTGAGTTGGCAGCGATTTATTGTGTATTTTATAAACAACTAGAAGAAAGGTTTGTAGGTAGCAATGCTCAGAAAAACAGACAATGGGTTAAGAAGATGGGAATGCCTTTTGCCATGACTGGATCATTGCATGTGTACATGCACTTAATCATAACACACATTTACTATGGAACTTGAAAATAAATCTGAGAGCCAGGCATATACCTTTAATCCCAGCACTCAGGGCACAAAAGCAGGTGGATTGCTATGAGTTCAAAGCCAGCCTGGACTGCATGTCAAATTCCAGGCCAGCCAACGCTACATAATGAGAACTTGTCTCAAAATAAATAAAAATAAATATGGGGGGGGGATAGAGATGGAAATCAGTATAACTTTGGAATTAGGAACTTCATGAATTAAGAACTTTTCCTTCATGCTAGTGAGGCAGCCCAAACATCTAGGAAGTTAGAAATTCTGTCAGAAGACAAAGCGCCCATTAAGTGGTACTTTGGGATCTCCAGAGCACAGCCAAGGACTGCCAGGAATGGCAGGTTCAGGCATGAAGCCGACCAAACTGTCTTTTCCCTGATGTTACACTTAAAAACAACTACCAGCTCTTAGAATGATTCAAACAGAAGTTCTGTGAGAAAAACTTCTCTGCCATGAGACAATCCCAGCCAGGTCTGTGCCTCCACAGTGTACTTCCTATGAGGATCTCACAGGTCGTGCTTAGAAATGGCTCAAAATCACAAAAGTCAGGAAGCCACAGAAAGGCATCTGCCTTTATAGCATCTGTCTCTTCTTCTGGAAGCTGGGGAACCTGTGGCTTCATGCTATGGAAACAGAAGACTCATTTTTAAAACTCAGGGGGAAGATGAAGGGCCTAGGAATGTCTGTTATCGTCCTGGATCCATGAAAACTAGCAGAATCAGCCAGGTAGTTCTGGAGACTGGACTCTCACAGAGCTGTCACCCACCCATCCGCCTTCATGGCTACAAGGAGAATCAGTCAATCCTATCAATACCACTCGTGGAAGTATCAAAAAATGATACCTTGAATAGTAAAGGATTCAGACATTATACTAAACAGAGATTTCAGGGTAATATTTCCTATTGATTGAGTACCATTCTAGACAGCCAGTCACTGCCCTAACCAGCGTCCAAGTGTACTGAAATGTTTAATCTCCTCAAATTCCTCCTGGCTCGTGGTAATGGCCAATTTGAAAAAGAATAATAATAACAACGGTGATAATAACACAACAGAGAACATCAGAGGTCCTGGGATGATTAATTCCTAAACTAATGACTTCAAAGAGGATGTCCAGCTTCACATAGACTGGCATGCACAGTCCAATAGGCCATAGCCAGACTTCCGGCGTGGTCACCAGCCAGGTTCCCCTGTTAGGCTGTTTATGGAGCCGTTCCTCTTAGCCCCAGGAAACACACCTGTAAAGACATTCTGTGGCATCTCAGATGCAGCTAATTTTTTTCCATGATGCCACATTCCTTGTCTAGAGCTAGACTTAAGAAACACCAGTGCAGAAGGAGTTGGAACATTCAGCCAGGCCCCGAAGTGAACTCTCGCCGGTCTTGGCTAATGCCACCAGGTTGCTGATGCTGGTCTTATTTTGTCATGGTCTCATCAAGGAAGTCACCTAGGGCTACATTATGACTTACATGGATGAGTCTTAGATATTTTTGCCTTTGTGGGTTCCTTCCTCCATTACAAACAAAACAAAAACCTCTTAATAAAAACATAATCCAGATTAGAGTGTATTTATTTGCCTTCTGATTTTAAAAGAAGTTAAAATAACTTTATGGTTCCTCAACACACGCACAGACACACACACACACACACACACACACACACACACACACACACACACCACAAGCAAACCCAAAACCATGTTGTGGGACTAAAAAGACAGCTAATCAGTTAAGAGCACTGACTGTTCTTCCAGAGGACCCAGATTTGATTCCCAGAGCCCACATGGCAGCTCACAACCATCTGTGACTCCAGTTCCAGGGGATCCAATGCCTCTTCTGACCTCCACAGGCACCAGGCATGCATGTGGTGCACAGACATATGTGCAGCAAAACACCCATTCATAAAACTAAAAAAACAAACAAAAACATGTTGTAGATGCAGTCCACTATTCCCTGTGCCAAAGTAGTAAGGAAGGCAACATGGAACCATGAGGCAGGTGAAGGGTGCAGGGGGCACCCTGGGCAGAAACGGCTCGGATTCTGCAATATGGACAGCATTGCACCGAAAGATGAAGCTGAAGAGAAGCTTAGCAGAAGCGAGGCACAGGGAAAAGGCTGGTTTTGAGTCCTCCCACAAGCTGGTGCTGAGCACCACGGCAAGAGGAGCCCGGTAGGGACGGGGATCCTTCCTGTCCATTCGTCTGTGCGAACCTGCAGCCCCTAGTCCATCACCATTCCCCGGTGCCTCCTGTGCTTAGGAACACGGCAGCCAAGAGCTCTTTCCTTCCAAAGCACAGTAAGGGTAAGGCAGCTGGTTTGCGTGTGTTTTCCTGCTGGTGTCTGCATGTAAGTCTCTGGGACTAGTCTGTTGTGGAGAGAACACTCCATACTTTGCAAACTATAAAGATCTTTGCAAGTATAGAATGTGATTTTTATCCAAGCACCATTTTCACACCCAAGCTCTAACACAGCATGTAGGCCATACATTCAGAGTTCCACCTAGAACACAGAACGCTGGGTTTGGTATTTTATTTTTCTTTTGTGTATGAGTGCTCAAATGTGAGTGTGTACAGATGTGTGTGGAGGCCTGGAGTTGCCGACAGGTGTCTTCCTCCATCACTCCCCACCATATTTATTACAACAGCGTCCCTTGCTGAACCCAGGGCTTGCCAAGTCTAGCTACTCTAACGAGCCACCTTGTCCTAGGGATCCCCGTCTCTGCCTCAAGTGCTGGCATGGCAAATAACCACCACGGCTGCCTGGCTTTTATGAGGGTTTGGGGGAATCTACTCTCCTCTGGTCCTTACGTTCGTCTCACCAGCATTTAATCCACGGAGCCCCTCCCAGCCCTGGAACACAGAGCACTACATGGCGCATGAAAATGCTTTAGTCAATCCCACCAGCACCTCAGCACACACCCTGCGGTCCTCCATCACCCTAGCGAAGAAGCATAGATGTTAGAGTGAGACAAAGGTCAGGGTCCCTGGGCTGCCGAAGCCCTCGGATGCTCAGCAGAGGGCAGGCTGTCCTACTAGACTCTAAAAGGAGCAGGCTGTACAGGGGAAGCATTGGATTTTGTTTTTACAGTCAATGGCCAGGATGGGGGCTGGTGTCTGTACAAAGCATGCACAAGAGTCGGGCTTTGAGTGCTAAGAAACAGGTGTTTTATTTGGAGCTTGGATGTGTGTCGGGGGCTAGGCTTGCTAAAAGCAATGGCTTCTGTTCCTGTAGGTGGCTATGGGATGGATGTGACCAAGAAAAACAAGCGAGATGGCACTGAAGTCACTGAAAGAAGTAAGTGTTTGGATTTCTTTTCCTCGGAACTGTTTTAGCTCATTTGGAAACAGAGTCAATAATTCGCTCTAATCCCTCGGCCACCGCTGTATCTCCAAATGTCTTCACAGACTGACTCCACTCCTTTTCCTGGGAGCATTCTTCTCGATTTTTACTTCCACGTGCTTATAACCAAAGGAGTTCTGCATCTTGTTCTGGGTGAAAATTTCCATTTCTGGGCCCAGGGGTGTGGCTCGGTGGTAGACCACCTGCCTAGCACACACGAGGCTCAGGGCACTGTCCCCAGTACTACAGAAAATGAAAGAGAAATAAAGGAAAGGAGGGAGGGGTGGAGGGTGGGAAGAAGAAAGAAGGATTTTCTTTTCTATGTATGGTTTTCATGAGCAGAATTTTAGTAACTGCCCGATACTCTGTTGTTTAGTGACTACCTACTCCTCTGTGGTTTAACTCTTTTATGTAACTCTTCTCTACATAGGGATGTAGGACAATAGAAATCTAGAAGTATAATGTCTTATTCATGTCAGGAACTAAGTTGAAATAACACGTGTCACAATCTAAATCTACACTAAAACTTGAAAACACATACATTTACTTTGTGGAACTGTCCAAATGATAAATTCAGGGGTGTTTAAACTGTCTCTCCAGCAACTCCATATTAGGGAACTCTTTCACTTAACATGTAACTTTCATTTATTTCCAACAACAACAAAAAATTCTGGCTGCACAGACTTTGAAACTTAGGTTAGAAAATAATTTATTTTTATGTGTCAAAAAAATCCCAAAGGTCTGTACAGCGAGAGGTTACTGGGAGCTCAAGGGCCATTATTCAGATGGAGCTGCCACCTTCCTGTGAAAAACCATTCCCTTTTATGTCTTGAGTGCTGTTTTCACTGCATTCATAACCTTGTGTTCCTGCGAGGGTGAGAGAACCAATTAGAAACATGTCATGTGAAGGACAGGGACAGATGGACAGCATGGCTGGAGCTCCAGCAACAGCCGACTTCACATGGCACACAGTGGTCCGAATCATCTCCTTCCACCCTTCTCTTTCACCCTCTTCCCACGTGCACGTGTGCATGCACTCTACACAACCACATCTGTACACATGTGCACATCCACACAGAAAGGTCTTTAAAGGGCCAGTGAGGGCTCAGCCTGTAGAGGCACTAACCTGCTGATGGTTTAAATTTGACATCCAGGCCCCACATGGTAGTGGGAAAGAACTGACTCCTACAAGTTGTTCTCTGATTTCCACACGCATACTGTGGCACATGCGTGCCCACACCCGCAGTGGCCTCAGCCAGATGAGGCCCAAGAGTGAGGGAGGTAGTGTTGATGGTCACAGTCAGACAAAACGTTGGCCCTGCTATGGCTTTGGGAATCCACCCAAACCTCATGCTACTTCAGGGGATTGACTCCTGAGGAAAGAGGTCCTGCTTCTGGACAGTGTTTTCTCAGACACCTGAAGCTGTTAGCCTCTCTGTATACATGGCACTTGACACTAGAGAAATTCCGGTTGTGTGGTGTAAGAGGATGTTCCTCAAAGTCTGCCTCTGGGATTTATTTATGGCTTATTTCACTGCTCTCCAAAAGTGATTTTTTCAATCTGCCCTTCCTTTCTATACCTTCCACGCTCATGCATGTCCTTGAGGGCTCCAGAATGAATCATGGTATCCTAGAGACACCTCCAACTTCATCAGGGTGTTGGCCCCAGCTGGCCCAGGGGGGTCTTTTGGAAGGAACAAAGCAGAGATGGTATGTGTGACTATAAGAAAAGCTGACCCTCTTTCAAACTCAAACTTGGGCCTGGACTGGAGCAATCATTGAGAGGTCTTGGTGCCAAGACAACCCATTCTTCCAATCAGTGGGTAACTTCTTTAGGTACTGTCTTAGTTAGGGTTTCTATGCTGTGAAGAGACGCCATGACCATGGCAACTCTTATAAAGGAAAACATTTAATTGGGTGGCTTACAACTCAAAGGTTTAGTCTATTATTGCCATGATGGGATGTAGGGGGTTTTTTTTTAACTCTTCGTTCTTTGGCTCTTTGGGGGCCCACCACCCAGCTCCCAAATAAATCACATGGAGGCTTATTCTTTCTTATAAATGCCTGGCCTTAGCTTGGCTTGTTTCTAGCCAGCTTTTCTTAACTTAAATTATCCTATCTACCTTTTACTTCTGGGCTTTTATCTTTCTCTATTTCTGTATATATTTTCTTTATTTCTTACTCTGTGTTTGGCTGGGTGGCTGGGTGGCTGGCCCCAGGTGTCCTCCTCCTCCTTTTCTTACTCCTTTATCTCTCTTCCCAGATTTCTCCTCCTATTTATTCTCTCTGCCTGCCAGCCCCACCTATCCTTTCTCCTACCTCACTATTGGCCTTTCAGCTCTTTATTAGGCCAATCAGGTGTTTTAGACAGGCAAAGTAACACAGCTTCACAGAATTAAACAAAAGCAACATAAAAGTATGCAACACATCTTTGCATCATTAAACAAATATTCCTCAGCATAAACTAATGTAACACATCTTAAAATAATATTCCACAACAGTGGGAAGCATGGCAGCATGCAGGCCGACATGGTGCTAGAGAGGTAACTGTGAGTTCTACATCTCGATCTGCAGGCAGCAGGAAGAGAATGCCACACCGGGCATGGCTTGAGCATCTGAGACCTCAAAACCTGCCCCCAGTGACACAATTCCTCCAACAATGCCACACCTACTCCAACAAGGCCTAATGGTGCCACTCCCTATGGGCCTTTGGGAGGCCATTTTTATTCAAGACACCACGGGCACAAGAGAAAGTTTATAGACTAGGTACATTGAGCCTCATTGTCACAGCTCACATTTCTGTGTAGAGTAGGTCAGATTTCTTGTCATAAGACACAGCTATGTGAAACCTTTGTTGAGCCTAACAGTAGGCTTCACCTGTGATGGACGCCAGGCCCTGCCAAAGCCCGGCCATGTCAGTACCTGCCACAGCATCTCCTCTTCTCTTTGTTTTTTCCAGTTATCACGGAAACAGTAACTACAAGACTCACATCCTTACCACCAAGTAAGTGGCTTTGTCTCAGTAGGTCCTATGGGAAGACCTATGCTGTGATCTTGAACATAAGAGTTCACTTTCCCACTGAGAAAATCCAGACTTTCTGGAATACATTCTTTGGGAGGTGGGGTTGAGACAGGGTTTTTCTGTGTAGCCCTGGCTGTAGACCAGGCTGGCCTCAAACTCATAGAGATCCGCCTGCCTCTGCCTCCCGCGTGCTGGGATTAAAGGCGTATGCCACCACCGCCCGGCTTGGAGTGTATCCTTTTGCCAGTACTTATGCTGATGTTGGTCTACACACCACAAGAGCGACCAGTCGGAATTGTGTGATTCACGGTTGGAGTGCACAGCAGCTGCTTGTTTCGGTCTAATTCGTTCCCCTCACTCCCTCCAATGAGCCCTCTAGTCGTGCCCCACTGCCCTCTGCTCTCCCTGGCCCCAGGGCACCATGTCTGTGCTGCCTGTCTTGGTGGATTTGCTGGTACAGTCAGCAGAGTGTTGGAAACCCTGTCCTCCCTGCTCATTTCATCTTGTTCCACCGCTGTTCAGGAGTCTTAGTGGATTCCAATCCTCCTGGTGGATTCTCATAGCAGAGATCAAGTCCCAACACCACCCCTGAGCCCACACGGCTTTGGAATGGCCACAGCAGGGTGGGAAGCAAGCAAGTGGACCCAGAGCCACCTCTAGTCCCTCCGGCACCTCTAGTGGCTGTTGTGTCTGGGTTCTGATGAGGCATGGGGGAGCCCCACCCCCACCCCGCCCCCCCGCAAGCCCAACCTTCATCTGGGGTGGGGGAGGGGGCTTCGCATCACTCAGCTGCCTCGTCTATTTTTCCTAGGTAGTAACTTTCTGTGCTCCACCAGAAAGCTCTCGTACACATCAAGCAGGATATTCATTCCAGCCCTTTGTATTGAAAATAAGTAGTGCAAAAAGGGCAGCTTGGAATTTGGAGTGTGGTAGATGAGAGATCCCAACCAGCAGGATTCTGACGAGGAAGTGGGGAAGGCTCTGTAGAGCTGAGGATGGGGAGACCCCCTGGCCTGGATCCACCTTGAGACTGTCATCTGCTTTTGCAGAAGGGAGTGCCAGCAATGGATACGCTAAGACAGGCTCTCTCAGTGGAGGAGGTCGGCTAGAGAAACAAAGCCTGACTCACGGCAGCAGCGGCTACATCAACTCAAGTAAGCGGCTACTGGCATGAGGGTCGGGGTGATAGAGATGAGAGACAGTGAAAATCCACACTCTGCAGTCGTTGCATGAGGGGGACCATTGCCTGTCCATTGTTCATTTCACATGCCCCCAAGACTCACCCAAATGACAAGGGAGGGTATGACTCTCAAATCATCAGCATTGGGCACCTACATCAAATGCATCTGATTTTCATTAGTCTCCAGGACAGGTAACACTCACCAGCTAAGAAGCCTTCAAGAGGGGATTGTTGCTTTCCCACTGAATCCCCCTGCTTATCACATCGTTTAGGAAAGGCTGTGCGTGTTTAAGGTTTACAATCGGAATGAAAGGTGAAGACAGATTTGATCTGCTGAGGAACTTGAATGCAGTGGTTCTCAACCTGTGGGTCACAACCCCTTCAGAGACTGAATGATCCTTTCATAGGGGTCACACCGTCAACAGTAGCAAAATTACAGTTATGAAGTAGCATTGAAAATAATTTTATGGTTGGGGTCACCACAACATGAGGAACTGTATTATAGGGTCTCAGCATTAGGAAGGTTGAGAACCACTGATCTAAAGACATGTAGTTCTGAGCTGCAGTATTCTTCCGGGCAAGCACCCACCATGACCCTATTGTTCCCTGGGAGGCAATCTTTCACATGGAAACAAAAGACAGCAAGAGTATGACAAAACAAACACACTCACATAACCAACTCTGGAAGCCATTGGATGTGGCAGAGAGAATTAAAAGGAATTGATTGACATCAAGTCCTCAAGAAAACTCGAAGGCATCCTTACAGCTCCCATGTACTCTGTATATGAGGACATCCTTACCTCTCAGTATCTGACTGAAAAGGCAGGCGCAACAATCCTGCCTTCCATCTGTGTCCCCTGGGATCCTCTACCCCCCACTCGGGGCCCTCACTTAGTAGTCGGGGGTTATTTGGCTAATAGGACTGTGTTTCAATGTAGTAGGAAGGAGCATCTCTGGTGAGTGGTGCCACAAGGATTTACACTGTTTCCCAATGGCAGGTGGGAGCATCCGGGGCAACGCTTCCACCTCCAGTTACAGGAGAGCTCACTCACCGGCCTCTACCCTGCCCAACTCTCCAGGCTCCACCTTTGAAAGGAAAACTCACATGACCCGCCATGGAACTTACGAAGGTATCCCCAGAAGAGAGTGGCTCTCTTCCTGGTGTGACTTCGCTCATCCTCTGCCTGCTGGCTTCTTGGCCTCTCCTGGGCCTGCACTCCACCCCATATTTCTCCTCACTTGTTGGTTGCCCTTACAGACTCACGTTATTGGAAGAGTCATGCACTCATTTATCTCTCTCATTCATTCTTTTAACCACTTAGTCGCTTTTCAGTTAGCATGTTATCATGTTTTACACTGTGTGAAATGCCTCATGGATCTTGTCTTCAAGGACCCTCTAGTCTATAGACCCTTTAAGGTGACAGAGAGAAGCAGTGACACTGAGTGGAAGGGTTACTCTTTTCCACCGAGGAAATCAAGGGTGACTCTATGGAGGTGATGCTAAGCCTTGGCATCCTAGATGGATGCCACTCTAGATGGAAGGACAGGACAGTCCAGGGCCAAAGAGGGATTAGGAGGCCCAGATCCTGTGCTAGATAAGACTTTAGTCTCCACACAAGAACACACAGAGGTTTTTGACCCAACAGTTGATCATATTTGAGCCCCAGAAAGTCATGGGCAGGTGACAAGTTAAAAGAAAATCTTCAGTAGTCGAGAAGAGAGAATCTGGGCTGGGACTGAGCTTTTAACAGTAAAGTGGGGGCTGGGAGGTGGGAGATAAAAGAGGCAGAATTGGCAGGCTTTGCAACTGATATGAATGTAAGTAGAACCGGGAATAGCCATGCCACTAGGGTTCAAACGCAGACTGGGCTCAAGGTGGTGCCAACGGTTGAAACAGGAAAGTCAGGAGGAAGGCCCCCGCTCTTCTGCTAAGAGAGCAACCCCCTCCCTCCTGAAATGCTTCCAGCTATGGGACTGCAGTAGCTGGCACCCCCAGCCCCTAGGAAGCCTTATGGAGGTAAGTAGCCATTTGTACTAAGTGTTCCATCCACTCTCCAGGGAGCTCCAGCGGCAACTCCTCCCCTGAGTACCCACGGAAGGAGCTCGGTAAGTCCTCTCCTAATTTGTCATCAAAATGCTTTAATGTGGCACTAAGAAAATGCCTGAATGGTGGGATGCTGGGTGGGGGATACCATGAGCCAAATGGTTTCTTCTCAAAGAGCTGAGTCCTGTTGACTTGCTTCCCACTGGCTCTGGCACACCTTGGCCAGTCCTATGAACTTGCTGTCATCAGCAGTTGCTCAGGACACTATTAAAACGGTAAGCTGTGTACAATGTTGATGCTAGGGCACATAAGCCCCTAAGGCCACGCAACAACTGTAGGGATTCTTCCTTCCATGGGCTTCACAGAGACCTGCCACCAAGGAGGAGCAACAGTCACAAGTACAAATGCTGGACGTCCCAACCCCTCCTCTACAGCTCCTCTCTTCCAAGGGCCACATTGCACACCTGTGCCACGCTAAGCTGTGTGTTCACTTGACCTTAAGTCTTTGGTCTATATTCTTAGAGTCTCAACATACAGATGAACTGAGGTTAGGAACAGTGGTTACATAATGATTATAATTTTCTATATTTGCTTACATTGGGAAAACCAAGGCAGGCTTTAATACACAAATTTAAGATTTAGCAGTCTTTTGGTCCATTTGACAGTGTTTTCAGCTGGTCCAAATGCACCACACACACACACACACACACACACACACACACACACACACACACACCTCAGACACAATGCTCTCAGCATCAGCTAACTCAACATTTACTCAGCTAAATTGCATAGAGATGTTGCAAAAACATGATTTGCCCTTCAGCATCTGGGCATCATTTATTTAGCATCTTCTATACAGTAAAAATCCCCCATCTGGATTTAGACACTGTGAAAATATCCCCAAGTGTCAAAATATATTCAGCATGCCAACTCTTATACGTGCCTAAGACCACATTTCTCCCTTTCTCAGCATCTTCTTCAACCAGAGGACGAAGCCAAACACGAGGTGAGTGCCACCACTGAATTTAGTTCTATTCACTCTGAGCAACAGTACTTGTTGCCTGGAGCCAGGAAGCAGAGCACAGAAGCAAAGACAGAGCATCTGCTTGAGGAGCCCAGAGTACCGAAGGAATCCCGGACAACCTCGTGAGCACAGGAGTGGCGCATCTGTGAACAACCTAAAAAGCTCCACAGGCAGGAACCCAAACACAGTGACAATCTAAGAGATACAGATGCCACATCTGTCTTCACAGCTGGCCTCCCAGATGTGCTTTGATTGCCTTTATGCATAAAGACAAGCGAAAGCCCTTCTTTTGCAAATTATTGCAAGGGACAATTTTGTAAACTCGTCATCTAGATAAGAGAGGAGAGAAAGACCCCTAGCAGAGCCCTGCATGACCATGGGAGCCTTGTGTCAGACTGCGCTGAAGGCAGAGTCCTTTGCAGGCTCTGTGTGTTCTTCGTGACCATGTTATGCTCCCATTGTGCATCATCAGGAGCTGAAGTTCGGGCTACACCAGGCACCCACAGCTTTGGGATGAGAGTTAAAAGACACCCACTCTCTAGCTGAAGTTAATACTGTTAAGCTGCTGACTTGCTGACTTCCTGTTCAGATGACTAAGTGAACACTGGAGGTTTTGGAGTTCTCTTGTCCCACCTCAAATGAGCTCAGAGGCAGAAAGATGCTTGATGCTGGCAACAGTGAAGTGGGTGGTGATAAAGTGTCGTGGGGCCTCCTTGCTCAGCCTAGGATTTCGTTAAGTCTCAGGTACCTAGGAGTATGCAGTTGGCAAGTGCAGTGGGGGAAGAGATACCCCTTCTGTAGCAACACACAAAGTAGCCCAATGAGTCACACTCTGTTCAGAACTCGGGGTCCAGGACAGTGGTGCAGACTCCTTCATCCACAGCCTCTCTTTCTCATTCTCCCTTTGTACAGAGAGCGAAATTCGAGTTCGACTGCAGAGTGCATCACCATCCACCAGATGTAAGTGGTCACTATCCTAGTGCTTCAATGAAAGTGCCTAGGAGTAAATCAGAAACAGATGGAACAGCGCTGAGGAGTTAGGGGATAATGCTCTCTCTCTCTCTCTCTCTCTCTCTCTCTCTCTCTCTCTCTCTCTCTCTCAGTGTGTGTGTGTGTGTGTGTGTGTGTGTGTGTGTGTGTGTGTGTGTGTGCACTCAATCATCAAACATCCTTGAGAGCTTCCTGGGGGTGGCCCCTGGCATAGGGTCTGGAGCTAAATTGCTGAGTAAATGGGTCATGGCCAGTGTTTAGTAGTTCAGAGTCTAATACAGAAAATGGAAAACAAGTCAACCCCCACAGCTCAGTGTGAAAGGGAGCACAGAGCCCAGGGAGATGGAAACAGAGGAAAGGGCCAGAGAAGCCTTCTTGTGATTGGGGCTGACTGAAGAGACAGAAGACTGGACCAGAGTTAGGCTCAGCAGATGGAGCTAGCTGGAGACATTCAAAGGGCAGTTCTGTACAGAGTCACAATGGGAGAGTTCAGATTAGAGAAGGTTTGGGAGTCAAAAATAAGGGTTTTAACTTCATCTCCAAGGTTAGAGATTCAGCAGTCTCCGGGCCCTGGAAACCTTAGATTCCTGTTGCCCTTGTTAGAGGCTCCTTGGGCACATTTTGAAATGAGCCTGACTTTTAGGGTGGAATCCACAGACAAGGAGTAAAAGAAGGAGGAGCTGGTAGGTGACTCAGGACTCCATGCCGGGCTGGCCCCAGAGCTTGCCCTGGTCATGGGATCTGACTCCAGGTCTAACGCTTTCTCACCTGAGTCCTTCCAGACTTAGAGATGTTGATCCCAGCGGGTGGAGCTTTCCGGGGAGAGAGGCAGAGCATTTCCCAGCACTGCTGTCTATCAGTCTGCTTGTCTCTTGTTCGTTATCCTTGTCTGATACCTCCCTTCCGCCCTGTTTGCCCATCTAAAGGGATACAAGGACCCTGCTCTATAGTTCACCTTGTTACAAATAGTTCCAGTCAAATGGACCTGAAACTAGAGCACGTGTGAACACAGTGTAATGTTTAGGAGTTAACAGACCTCGAATCCCTTTTGACACTCTCCGGCATACCAGGTCACCCAAGGCACCATATTCAGGGGGAAGCCAGTGGTTAAGCTAGTTTCTTAAAAAAGCCTAGCTCTCTAACTGCCCTATCCCAGATAAGAATGTCTCCCAGGTGCAGTCACCCCTGTAGTGCCTAATGAGGGCTGATGAGGAAGTATCTCCCAAGGGCTCTGAGTTCCGTGTGTGGAGCACTGTATTTATGAGGCTGTTACGGTTACAAGCCGGCAGGTTCATAAGAGCTATAAATTGTCAAAATTCAAAATTGTAAAGCTGCTGGAAAGCATCCCTACTTATGAGGCAGATGCCAGCTTCTCTGATATCAGAATGCCATCAACATTCGTTCCCTGGTCTTTGGACTTAGGAAAGGGTCCAGGGCCTGATGGGAAGGTCTGGGGTTCTTCACAGGGACAGAATTGGATGAAGTCAAGCGTTTGCTTAAGGGGAGCCGATCTGCAAGTGCAAGTCCCACCAGAAACGCCTCGAACACACTCCCCATCCCCAAGAAAGGCACTGTAGAGACCAAAACAGTGACAGCAAGCTCCCACTCAGGTAAGCTTGAGATCCCCAGGGTGCCATGGGAAGTTAGGGACAATGTGCCAGACTTAGGAAAACACTGAGTGTCTGCACTTCCACACTGTGAATGTCTGGGCGAGGCTTTCTTATCCACCTGCTCAGCTGTCTTCTGAGGATGTGGCACCCAGGTCTAAATCCCTGAGACTGAGATTCTCCCCAGCAGGTTCTGAGAGGATTTAGAGCTGGGTACCGCATCCTCAGATGTGTTGTCGAGGCTCCCCGAGAGAAGAATGAGGGGAAAGTTGTAGCACTTACATCATGGGGAAGGAAGTATTTATCCTATGCCTGCTCTGTGTCAATCCCTGAGAAAAGGCTCTAGACAAGAGAGGCGTGGTCAATGCCCTGGTGGAAGGGAGGGTCTCTGGGGGAATTGAACAGGAAGCCAAGAAACTAGGGTCACACGGGATGAATAGTACCTAGCAGCCTTTATGGAACGTGTGTCTTCCATGAGGGAAATACTTCTTCAGATGACAGGAAGAGAAGCTGGCAGAGCCACAGAGAGGAGGGGAAAAGCCACATCTATAAATCTTTCCTACTGTTTCTGGAAAGCTTTGATACCGTGACCTTCCTTATGTGACCTCCCTATAAAGCCAAGCCTCCAAGCATGTTAGCAGCTGTCTGGCCAGCTCCCTCTCACAGAGTAATAGGTAGGAATGGCATCAGATTGGAGGAAGCATGAAAAGCCCTGTCAGGACAGAGAGCCTTTGGGTCTGGTTGATTCACAGAGAGGCTTTAATGGGGCTCTAACCAAGAAGGCTGCTATGTTCAAGGAGGTTTTTTTGTTGTTTTGTTTGTTTGTTTGTTTGTTTGTTTGTTTGAAGACAGAGTTTCTCTGTGTAGCTTTGGAACCTGTCCTGGAACTCGCTTTGTAGACCAGACTGGCCTCGAACTCACAGAGACCCGCTTACCTCTGCCTCTGCCTCCCAAGTGCATAGTCCGATGCATACCCCACATTTGCTAGGGTGACCAGAAGCAGCTCCTGACTAAACTACCCCTTGGCATCTTTAAAAATGGCAGAGCAGTAAGGGGATGTCCCCATTGGTGGGGAGAGGCCAACAAGATGTAGAAAGAAAAACTTAGAAGGAGATACAGTAAGTGGACACTAAAAATTATTTTCATATTTCACCAAGAACTAGCAAGAATTTTGTGATCTAAGAGATCAATGATTTCAGTCAAAACAGAATGAGTAAGTGCCCCAGGCTGTCTTGAATGGAGGGAGTTCCTGGGATACGGACCTTCAGTGCTAAATTCAGGGACGGCCCAGAAAGCCAAGCAACCAAGTTCCCCAGCAGGAGCGCCCATCTGTCTCACGGTGAGGTATGCGTGTGTTTCTCTTTCCAGTATCAGGAACCTACGACACGACAATACTGGATACCAACCTTCCCTCACACATGTGGTCCTCCACCTTGCCTGCAGGGTCCTCCATGGGGACCTATCACAACAACATGACGACCCAGAGCTCGTCCCTCCTGAACACCAATGCCTACTCAGCAGGATCAGGTGGGTGTGGGTGGCACTTGGCTTCTCACTTCTAGAATGGGAACTGCTACAGTTCTCCTCCACTATTGAAGAATTCCCTCTGTGTATGTCATCCCCGGGGCTTCCTGGGAAGGGTTGGTTTGTTTGTCTGTCTGTCTGTCTGTCTGGCCAAATGTCTGAAGCATTTCCCACTGGAACATCATTCATTTCAACTTAATCTAGAAGCTGTTTTTAAAAGAATGAACATGCGCCGGGCAGTGGTGGCGCATGCCTTTAATCCCAGCACTTGGGAGGCAAAGCCAGGTGAATCTTGATGAATTGGAGACCAGCCTGGTCTACAGAATGAGATCCAGGACAGGCACCAAAACTACACAGAGAAACCCTGTCTCGAAAAAACAAACAAACAAACAAAAGAATGAACATGCAATGTGTGGTATCAGAAGAAATGTAATGGAAAGGAACACTAAAAATAGATAAGGACACCATGTATCAATGAGTGTGAATTGATTGTGGGAATCTTGAACAACCCAATTAATTTTCTGAGATCCCACTCTATAAAATGGGGCCACTAACAAGAGAGCCTTTAACTTGTCTACTCTGGGTCTTGGATAACTAGCTATCCAAGATCTTCTTTGGCTAGATCCTAGGGTGCCACAGGCTGATGTCCGGTTCCCTGCAGCAAAGAGAGAGAACTGAATATTAAAGGTGTTTTTTTTTCCTAAAACCAAAAATCCAACAGCACATTCGAGCCAGACCCAGCCTTGCCTCTGGCACGTCCACAGCATCTGAGCTTCTGCCTTGCCCTGAGACTTACTGTCAACTGCCTTCTCTACCCCCTCTGTAGTCTTCGGAATGCCAAACAACATGGCGTCCTGCTCTCCCACCCTGCCCCCCGGACTCAGCAGCTGCTCCTCAGGTCAGATCTTGTCACCTCTTCCTCTCACACTGTTTTGGAAATCATTTATTCATTTTTATTTTGTGTGAACGAGAACTTTGCCTGCATGGATGTTTGTTCACTATGAGTGTGACGTGCCTGCAGGGGATGGAAGGGGTATGAGATCACTTGGAACTGAAGTTTCTGTATAGGCACTGGGAGCCACACCAGTTAAGGCAATCAAGACAACCCCCACACAGGCCAACTCAAGGTAGACAATCTCTCACTGACAACCTTCCCGGGTGATTCCAGGCTATGTCAAGTTGACAGTTAAGCCAACAATCACAAGCCTTGGAGTAAAAATCGGGGCAAGGACTTAGCAGGGCATGGTGACGAACACCTTTAATGCCAGAACTCCAGAGGCAGAGATGGACAGATATGTGAGTTCAAGACCATACTGATCTGCATAGTGAGTTCCAGGGCTGTATAGAGATGTGCTGTCTCAAAAGGGGCACTTCAAATAACCCACTTCAAATAAATCTCAGTGGTTGTTTTCATGGTGTACCACCCAGGCCATTGCCCCTGTGCAGACCTGGGGGTTAGAGCAAGGGATCCGTGGTGATGCTCAGAGCCTGCACTCAACTTGCCCACTCCTTAGTCGGAGTAGAACATCTAACCCACAGGAAGCAATAAGAGAACCCCGTAAAACAACAGGAACTAAGGGAAGAGTGAGGTCTAAGAGGACTTCCTGAAGGAAGTGGGCTTAAGAACCAGGAAAGGGGACAGGGAATTAAGTCCCCCTCCCCCACTGGAGAGAGCTGATTTCACGTGCTCAGCTGGTCAGGCTGCTCCCGCGCCATGGAAGCCGCCTTCCCGTGTTGGCCCAGCTCATGGTGCTCTCTCTCTTGCAGCATATGGTGTGAAGAAGAGACACTGCCTCAAAGGGAGGTGGGGGCCAGGGAGTTTTATATGTTAGAGTCAGAAGAAAGAGTTGAAAGGACAGGGAGAAACCTGCCACGTTAGTGCTTCTCGGCTCAGTGTGTCTGTATTCAGTTCCCGCGCTGAGTACCAACCAGCCGGAGAGGGCTGCAGGGACAGGATATTTTCAGATTGTTAAGGGGGGCAGTAGTATGTGTCAGCTCTGTGTGAACTACTGCTCTTTAGTCGCAAGGCCCTCACTCTGAAACAGTCATTAATGAAGTTTATTCTGGGTGGGAGATGACCATGTTGCTAAGAGCATGCAAACCAAGCAAGCTTTGCAATCTGCCACAGGTAGAGGCAGTTTTCAGGAAAATGATCTGGGGGCTTCAGGATGCTTGCGGCATCCAGAGGGCATCCTCCCACTCACGGCTCTCACCCATTCTCCGCTTCTCTCGCAGTGTTTGGGATGCAGAACAATCTGGCCCCCAGCTCTTCTGTCCCATCTCACGGCACAGCTGCCACTTCCACAGGTTGGTAGCCTACATTTGGAGCTCAGGAACAGGGAATGGACACCCCTTAGACCCTACAACTCCCAACACACCTTTTCACAAGCAGAGTTAAAAAGACCAAAGGCCTTTCCCATCAGTCCAACAGGCCCCACTCCCAGCCTAGAGATGCCAACCTTCATCCCTCACTGTCTCCACTCTGAGTTAAACACACAGGGGAGCCTGGAAAGCCAGCATGTCCACCCCGTGACATCTTGTTCCCATGTATCTCTCAGCCCAACTGGTCAGGACAGTGGTCTCTCCAGCTCATAACTTACTCTTTTGCAGCTCACTGTCGCTTCAAATAAATCTCAGTGGTTGTTTTCATGGTATACCACCCAGGCCATGGCCCCTGTGCAGACCTGGGGGTTAGTTAGAGCAAGGGATCTGTGGTGATGCTCAGCGCCTGCACTCAACTTGCCCACTCCTTAGTCAGAGTAGAACATCTAACCCACAGGAAGCAATAAGAGAACCCCGTAAAACAACAGGAACTAAGGGAAGAGTGAGGTCTAAGAGGACTTCCTGAAGGAAGTGGGCTTAAGAACCAGGAAAAGACACAGGGAATTAAGCCCTCCACCCCACCCCCACTGGAGAGAGCTGATTTCACGAGCTTCCTCTCAGCTGGTCAGGCTGCTCCGGCGCCACCATCCCATGTCCGCCCCGCTCACTGGTGCTTTCTCTCCTACAGCATATGGTGTGAAGAAAAACGTGCCACAGCCACCCACAGTCACCAGCACCGGGGTGTCCACCTCTGCCAGTGAGTGCTATTACCAACTTCTAGGGCCCAGGCTGGCACATAGTGAGAGGTGCCATTATGACGCATGGTGTCCTGGAAAAGAGGCTGGAATCCGTGGGTGGTCTCAGGGATGTTTCTACAGAGATGAGCATGCTCTGAACTCACCTTGGTCTTCGTCCCGGGAGCAGGAAGCCCCATCCCCCACACCTGCCTGCTGTTACACTCAGGCGGCCACGCTTGTCCAGAAACTCTTGGCTTTCTCCTGTTACCTGTAACCTAGGAGAGGCTGGGAGCCCCTCCGAAGCTGCCAACGCCCTCACTGCTTTCTATAGACTCTATCAACGTGGGTTCACCCAATCAATGAGCTATTTCCTCCAGTGCTTAGGTCCTGCCGTGTCTCCTTCTAATTAGCAAGTCATTCATTTAAAATAAAAAAATTACTAAGCACTTATTTAATATCAGACAGGCAGTTGGGTTTTCCAGGTGCCAAGAGTAGCAGGTGGTCAAGACGGGACAGAGTCCTGGTGAGATCAGGACAAAGTCAGTGGAGGGAGCAGATGACGAGGACAAAGACGAAGTGCACCAGACAATGACAGACAAGGGCGTGATTCCTAAGTGAACAAGCGATGTGGCGGACATGGGGTCCGTGTAGGAGAGTGCACAGCTTTAGGGAAGTGGTCAGAAAAAGCCTCCCCAGGATGGTAAAACTAAACTATTATGTTAGTTAAAGAAGGGCCTGACTGATGAAGGAGGCTTCGGCAAGGTCAATGAAGACCCTGTGTCTTCAGGTAGGGAGGTAGACTCATAGACCAGTCCCCAGCACTGACATCATTGGTCCAACCTCGTGACGGCCATACCTAGCCAGCAGGGCCCCCAAGATGCTTCATAGCACCACTGTCTAAAAGAGGAAGCCCCCAAACACAGTGGTAAACCCCTTTCCTTCCTCCTCCCCACTTCCTCTTCTGTCCATGTCTTCCCTCTCCTTTCTTCTGGCGTCCTTCCCTTCCTCCTCAGCCACATCTTCCCTCTACAGCCTGCACCACCAGTGTCCAGAGCGATGACCTCCTGCATAAAGACTGTAAGTTTCTGATTCTGGAGAAAGACAATGTGCCAGCCAAGAAGGAGATGGAACTCTTGATCATGACCAAGGACAGTGGGAAGGTCTTCACCGCCTCCCCTGCCAGCATCTCTTCAAGTACGCCAGAGCTTGGGTGACGTGGGCTTCAGAAGGGCAGATTGTGCGGGAGGCCCAATGCCATTACAAGGTGGTTTGAGCCCAATTAGTCATCAAGCCAACGGGATCCCGTTTTCATGGAAAAATACCTGCCCGGACCTGCCTTGAATGCAGTTACGCCAGGAAAACTCGGGAGCTCCCTCAGGGAGTCTGTGGACAATGGGAAGTTAACCACAGTCCCAGGGAAGGAGATTAACCCAGGAAAACTGGACCTGCCTCCTACCAGGCTAGCCTCGGTCTTCCCAGGGATCGAGGGGATATAAGCAGGCAGGGAGAGGCGGGGGACAGACAGAGAGACCGGGGGGACAGACAGGGAGACTGGGGGGGACAGACAGGGAGAGTTGTGGGAGGATAGACCAGGTTATCACTGGTTCTGTGCACAGCTTCTTTTACAGAAGACACCCTGAAAAAAGAAAAGCAGGCTGCATATGCAGCTGACACCTGCCTAAAGGCAGATATAAATGGTAAGACAAACTGACCCTGCCTACCTAACTTCAGTAAAGCCACATCTCATTTCTCTGTCTTCTGGGACCACAACGCACCAAGTGGGGTCCACGGGCAGCACCCAAGAGTGTGTTAGGAATGTAGGATCCAGTCCTCCTCGGATTTGCTGGGTGGGAAGTTGCAGTTCTTATGAGGGAATAGGCGTGTGTGTATGCATGTTCATGTGTGTATGGGTGCACATGTGTGTGGGTATACTGTGTGGGTTGTACTGTGTGGGTTCACGTGTGGAGGGGGCATGTGTGTGGGAGTATGTGTGAGTGTGCTTGTGTGCTTTTCCAGCCCTCGAGTTCAACTCCCAACTTGTGCTTGTACTTTAGGAGACCTGAACACTGTGTCCACAAAGGGCAAGGCCACCTCCGTAGGTGAGTAAGAATGAGGGTCCCTGCTGTGAAGGATCGAGAGGCTGGCCCTGGTTAGCGGGACAGGTGATGGCCCTCGCCTATGCACACACGAGCTACCCAGACCCGGCCTCCTAAAGGTCCCAAAGGGAAAGGGTGGAAATGAGAGTGGACAGGTTGGGGTCACAGAGACGATGGTCCACGGGCCTCACAGCTCCTAATGGCCACCCACCATGGTCCCTGAGGCCCACAGTCTCCCACCAGAGCAGGCACAACAGGACAGGCCCAAGATGACACTGTCCTGGGCCTGCTCAGCCTGCTGCTCTTTCCTCACCCCGCTTGCCTTGGGAGAGAAGCGCATGAAGTTCCCACCACCCTAGAGAACCGCCCGCCCTTACCTTTTAAAATGTGCTTTGAGTTTATGGTACTAAGTGTAACTCTAGGCACTGTGGGAACCACCAAGGGTGAGCTGTGTCAAGTGAGGCTTAGTGACCAGAGATGCAGGTTCAGGGCTAATCAGGGGCAGGCATTGTGGCAGCTGCATGTGGCATTCCTCATGATGAAGATGTTTTAAACCCTGTGCTGTGGGCTGTATCCTCCACTAGTTAAGGGTCTTGTTTTGTTTCATCCCATAACTGTTTCACAAAGCAGGTCATCTTTTAACCTCATTTTATAAAAAACTGTCTTGTCAGAATCACACAGCCAAAGCCCGGGGTTTTCAGACTTACTTTCCAGCCTGTGTTCAAGAAAAGCTGCACATAAACTCAACCTTCTTACCCGACCCACATGATGCCACCAATTTTGAAGGGAGGTTGGCAGGAGCCTCCTGAATTCAGCTCACCCTCCCTGTTCCTTCCACAGAAAACCACAACTATGACCGAGGTGGCGGTGGTGGCGGAGGCAAAGGAGGCCATGGCGGTGGCGGTGCTGCTGGTGGCGGAGGAACATGGGGGGCTGCACCTGCCTGGTGCCCCTGTGGCTCCTGCTGCAGCTGGTGGAAGTGGCTGCTGGGCCTGCTGCTCACCTGGCTACTGCTGCTGGGTCTGCTCTTCGGCCTCATTGCTCTGGGTAGGTGCCAAGGCCACAGAGCCTGAAGTCCTTAGCCCCTCTACCCCTTCCTAGGGATGAGAAACCACAAGCAGTCCTGAGTGTTGTAGCCAAGGCGCTGGAGATTACAAGCTCAAACCCGGTATTCCTACAGATAGGAAACAGCCCCTCGAGGCACCTGGCCCAAGTCTCGAGGTCACTAAGCAGGGCACTTGGAATCTAAGGCCCTGGCTCCACCCTCGGCTCCTGCACTGATGGCCTTTAATAAGGCCTCACTCCCTCGTGGTCTTCAGGCCTTTACCCTGCCTGAGCAACTACATCTCTTTCCCTGCCATCTCCCTCTCCACCTCCCAGAGGAAGGAGAGCTTTGTGCTCAGCTCGGGTGGTGACAGGGCCAGGCTTCCTTGAGGCCCAGGAGGATGTTGGCTGCTACTGGCCACAAGGATTGTCTCTGCATAAGCATTCCTGAAATACGTGCCCAGGGGTGTGAAGAAGCCCCCTCCCCAAGGCCCAGGGCCCAGGGCAGGAGCCAGCCCCGGTCCTCATGGATGGTCCTCGTGTGTCCATCACAGCGGAGGAGGTGAGGAAGCTGAAAGCCCGGGTGGATGAGCTCGAGAAGAGCAGGGTGCACTATTCTGAAGACAAGATGGAGAGAAGCAACAAGGACCGCCTCCTGGGGGAGGCGCCCTTCGTGGGACCTGGATTAGGCAAAGCGGAGCTGGATGGCCACAGCCAGGAGGCGATCTGGCTGTTTATAAGGAACAAGCTGATGACAGAGCAGGAAAACGGTGAGACCAGGCAGCAACGAGGCCAGTTAGCCCAGAACCCGGGGCCTGGGTGGCCTTACGTGTGTCCTGGGACCCTACTCAGCCCCTCTCCCTCCCATCCCACCCTCCATTGCCCTAAGAAGCAAGAGGGAGCTGGGCTGGGATCCCCATATTTGTGTGTGTGTGTGTGTGTGTGTGTGTGTGTGTGTGTGTGTGAGAGAGAGAGAGAGAGAGAGAGAGAGAGAGAGAGACTGACTCAAAATTTACTCTTTCTTGTAGGAAATCTCAGAGGAAACCCTGGTCCAAAAGGTACTGGAGTGGCCCAAGCCTTCCTCTGCTCTCACTTCTGCAGGGAGGCATGTTTCTCGGGGATTGGAATCCTTTTCTCTTTGTCCAAACGGGAGAGTGCGGATACCACCTGTCTGTCTGTCAGAAAGGAGGGCATTGACTTTCCAGTCAGACATCACAGCAGGGTTGGGAGCCTGGGCAACGTCCAGGAGAAGCCTAGTGGTCTGTGCCGGGGTGCCTCCGACAGGGCCCCATCTCTCACTGTGATATGTGGTTCACACGTTGCCAAATGGCTGTGGCACATGGGCAAGAAAGCAGCTTCTGGTTAATATACCATCTCACAGTACCTGTCTTTCTGGTTTTAGGTGACATGGGAAGTCAAGGCCCTAAAGGTAACTATTCCAAAAACAATTTACCTTAAACACTGGGGAGGTGGGGGTTTACAGCAAGCAGAAAAGCCCTCAGGCTGAGACAGGCAATTTAACAAGCTGTAGTCCCCCACATGCCCGAGGAGGAGGAGGAGGAGGAGGAGGAGGAGGAGGAGGAGGAGGAG
>CABHPP010146978.1:9229-42179 GCA_902168425.1 Peromyscus attwateri
CAAAACCATGGTTTTTCTGTGGCGTGGCAGGTGCACAGCAGGAACCCAAGAGAAAAACTGACAGCAAACACCTACTTGATGGGAGAATAAGGCGGGGGCGCAAGTCACAGAAAAAAAAAAAAAGACTTATTCTTACACAAGCACAAAGGAGCCAACGTGAGAAAAGACGGAAGCATACTCCAGTAAGTGAGAGGATGGACCTTGCGATCTGCCTGAGGTTGACAGGAACCCAGTCTCTCAGCATCTTCTCACGTGGAGGTTGCGTGCCAGCCGAGCCTGTCTGTACCAGTGCCCTCCCACACTTCTGCCTGTCCTGACTCCCTGTGAGGTTAAGTCTACACCTCGGGCTGTGAGTTTTACTATTTCAATGAGATAAATGTGCCTTAGTGATTTTTCTAGGGTTCCACTATTGTCTTAAACCAGCTGCCAGCTAAATATCTTAAAATCTGTTTAAATCTACTGCTTATGACAGCTTGTTTTCTCACTTCCCTTCACCTCCCACGCTCTCCTATTTCCTGCAAGCTTGTTGACCATGTGGTGTTTGAAGATGGATTTGAACTCATTTATGTTCTCTTTGCCTTTCATAATTTGCTGTTTCCCTCGGTTTGGAAGCTGTGTCGTCTCATTATGATCCATGCTCCTTCATTTTCTCAGAGTGAAAACCAGACTATGCGTCCCGCCGCCCATCAGCCTCCTTGCCACTCACCCTGCATCCCCAGCTTCCCCAGACTCAGATGGACCCCAGCTGTTCTCAGGTCCCTGACAGCCCCTGCACCTGATTTGGGGACATCAGTGCTGCTGTGTGTAGACAGAGCAAAATGTACCAACCCGGGTTTGTTTCTCATGAGGCGCTGACCTGTTTATTACATCCTGTTTCCTATAAAACACAAGAATGATGATAAAATCCAACAACTTGGAAAAACAATCAAACCAGCATTATAGCCACCACACCTACCATTTTTTAAAAGATTTATTTATTCATGTGCTTTATATATTTGAGTGCTCTGTCTTCATGCACACCAGAAGAAGGAATCTGATCCCATTACACATGGTTGTGAGCCATCATATAGTTACTGGAAATTAAACTCAGGACCTCTGGAAGAGTGGTCAAGTGCTCTTAACCACTGGGCCATCTCTCTAGCCCCCCACACCTACCATTTTTACACCAATGTTTCAATCTGCCTCTGCAGCTTTCTTGATGACTAAAATTACATTTTATTTACTCAGAGAGAGAAAGAGAACATGAATATCAAAATCACAGTATGTGTGTGTGTGTGTGTGTGTGTGTGTGTGTGTGTGTGTGTGTTTGAGTGTGTGTGTCAGAGGACAACTTGAAAGAGCCTGTTTTCTCCTTCTACCATACTGGTCTTAGTGTTAAGTACCTTTACGGACTGAGCTCTCTTGCCAGCTCTGGGATAGTCTTTTAACTCACATCTTGCCCTATCCCTGTTTCTTCTTCTTTTAAAGATATATTTAATTTTTAAATATATATGGGTACATGCCCAAGTGTGCAGGTACCTGTGGAGGCCAGAGGTGTCAAATCCCCCGGAGCTGGATGTATAGGTAGCTGTGAGCTGCTTGACATGGGTGCTGAGATCCAAGCGCAGACCCTTGGAAGAGCAGCATGTGCTCCCAACCGCGGAGCCCTCTCTCCAGCCCCCACCATCTTTTCTTGAAGAAGACTGAAATTTCTTCCCACTCTCACTCTGTTATGCCGGAGCTGGCGTTTTCTCATCACTTTCAGTTAAATTGGTTTCAGCTAAATACACTTTAAATGCAAACTACAGAAGATATAGCTACTGTGCACACAGGAAGGGGAAATCAGCTCTGCTGTTTAAAGGGGGCTTAAAGAATACCAACAACAGTGGAGCTGGGGGTGAGGTTCAATGCATAGACTGCTTTCCCGTCGTGCATTGAGCCCTGGGTTCCATCCCCAGCACCACACAAGCCAGACGTGGTGGGAGTGACAAGCCTGTAATTCCAGCAGTCTGCATGGAAGCTACAGGAACAGAAGTCCAAGGTCACCCTTGTTCAAGGTCACCCTTGGCCAGCCTGACATACATGGGGCCCTGTCTCCAAGGAGGAGGGGATGATTGGTTGAACACCTGCTAGGCACCAAGTACTTCATAATACTGTGTTTTAACTGAATGAACACAAACTTCCTCGTCTGAGCTCTGTTCTTTGCTGCATTATTAGTAGCTTACCTCCACTGGCAACTCTGGTATTTCTAGAAGCTACTAGGCATGTCTTGAAGCTTCTCCAGTAAGCCTACTTACGCTGTGTTCTGCTGTGGCTTGCTGAGCAACAGGCTCTCTCCAGAAGAGGCCTCTGCTACAAGCAGAGGCCAACTGGTGCCATACTGTAGTCCCCTGTGTATGCTGCCTCAGGTTTTCCGGTTCCTGACACTGTGGACCCTCAAAGTGACAAAGCAGGGTAGGCATCTTTGAGCAAGCAGGGACCATCACGTTCTGTGCGTGATGGAGCCTGTTAAATACAAAGATAACTAGATTTAGTATCCACCAAGTACTCTGTCAGGTCATTCTTTCAGGTTTCCATTTTGTTGTTAATTCCAGGCTCTGTCTCCCCCTGGACTGTGTATTCATCTACAGAGCTGGACTAGAGACATATTTGCATAATTTGGCAAATGAGTGCTATAGTTCAGTGTTTGGCTGTTTCCCTGGGAAACAGCAAATTGCCTCTCAGGTGGCACCTCAGCCTCACGTAAGTGGCTTCTCTTTGAGTAAATCTCATTAACCACTAGGCACACCTGCCCATGTCCAAACCCCAGCACCAGTTGTGGCTTAGTATTAAGCTGTCGAATGTGCTAGAATAGACATTAGATTCATTAGATTCACTTTGGAAAACAGAGAGTGAGCACTGGCAAATTTAGGCAACCTTCCGCCATTCATATGTACGCTTAGCAAACAGCCAAATAAGGTTCAAGTCCGACCCCTCACATTGCATTTATTAAGAATGTCAAGCTGCCTTCTGGAACTTCAACAAGCTCCTCATTGTCTCAAGCAAGACACACCCCACCATTCTGATGCTTTTCCTGCCTTTGCAGACACCCTGTAAGAATGCATCACTGCCAGCCGTGGTGGCGCACGCCTTTAATCCCAGCACTCAGGAGGCAGAGGCAGGTGCATCTCTGTGAGTTCAAGGCCAGCCTGGTCTACAAAGTGAATTCCAGGAAAGACGCAAAGCTACACAGAGAAACCCTGTCTCCAAAAACCAAAAAAAAAAAAAAAAAAAAAGGAATGCATCACTGAACCAAGCTGACAGTGCCTCTGTCTGTACTTCAGAAAACGTACCATGCTTCTTAACTGCTCTTCCAAGCTGTCGCTTCATTCACTGAGGACATAATCCTTCAGGCACTCCAGGGGACAAGAGCTAAAGGAAAACCTGCTTTTCCACCAGAAGGCAGAGACCCTTCATCAGGATTGAAGGATCACCCCCGGCTAACTACGTCAATGAAGTCCACATCCCTGTTTCCTTCCGTTGTGTTTGAGGTAAGACAATAGAGCTATTTGCAAGACCCAGGGATCTTTATTACAGCTAAATGACCATCTCCAACTTACATTTGCGGTAGTATATAAACACAGCTAGCTGAGTGGAGAGGAGGCAGGAGGAGGGAGGACCAGCAGGAAGAGGAAGGAGGGAGCTTCACAGTGACCCACGGCAGGTGCAGCAATCCTCGGCTCCAGCTCCGCCAAGGCGTACATGGATGCTGTACAGGATGGAACCGCAAGGTTGAGGCAGACATAGCTCACAGGCTACACAGAAGATTTTCCTAGAATAAAGGAGAGGAAGAATCAGGAAACAGGCCACCAAGGGAAAGAGACAAGCCTTTCGTCTTGAAGTATCACAGGCGCAGTTGTACAATGCTGATCAATAAGAATGTTCGGTTGTTTATCCTTTGCTGTTGATTGAGACAAGACTCCTCCACGGCACTCCAAACTCATCAGAATTCTACCAGTCATCTTCAATATTTTTTATTAAATCACTGGTCTTTGTTAAAAATGCATTTTTTAAATTTTTTTGTTATTTATTAATATTTTAGCATATAAAATAATGGGTTCATTATGATAGTTGATTTATTATCTATCTATCATCTGTGTATGTATCTACACATCATTCTACCTTAATCATGTTAACCCCCCATTTCCCTCCCCTAGCCCTTCTCCCTGGTTCAAACCCTTAAATGCTTTGCTATTGTTGTTGTATTGTTTTTGTTTTTTGTTTTAAGACAAGGTATCACATTTTAACCCAGTCTGGCCTAGAACTCACTGTAGCCCAGGCGGGTGTTGGTCTTGTGCAGTCTCTTGCCTCAGCTGCCCAAGTGCTAGGATTAAGCCATCACATCAGACTTCAAACTTCCGAAGTTGTGGGTCATCCTGACTGTTCTGACTTCCAGCAGCTGCCTCTGCAGATCTCCTGGGATCCTGTTGCTGTTTGTAGTCCACCAGCCAGGCACAGATCTGGACATCTCCTCATATTCCCACAAGTTAGGCACAAGAGACAAAGCACAGATTTGAAGGATTCAGAGGGTGTTTTAAGTTACTACGTGGCTGGTTTAAATGCAATCACCACAATGGCATATTTGTTCATTCACACTCTGCACCAACACAGACCAACCGCAGGGCCCTCAATACCTACATCTGTTCACAGAAATAAAACAGACTTCCTTAGGGAGATACACACAAGTTCTTGTTTATTTTACACAGCTTGCTCCTTAACGTCATCAGACTTCAGAGCAGTGGGTCTCCCCTGACCAGTTCTGTCTGGGCAGATCCCAGCCTCGACATGTTCTGCTCTTCCTACTCTTCCCTCAGCTCCTTCTGCCTGGAGAGTCCCTGAGAATCCTTAAAGTTTCCTTTTTGTTATGTAAAAATGATGTCTGTATAACTAATTTGGATAGTCTGCATGTCCAGCCCAGGTGTAGTGGCACGTACTTGTAATCCCAATTCTTTGCCCCCCCCCCCTTTTCTTCCTTTTTATTTTATTAAGAGATTTTCTATTCATTTTACATATCAACCACAGATTCCCCTGTCCTCCCTCCTCCCACCCTCCATCCTTCCTCCCAACCCACCCCCCATTCCCACCTCCTCCAAGGCAAGGTCTCCCCTGGGGAATCAGCAGAGCCTGGTACATTCAGCTGAGGCAGATCCCAGGCCCCTCCTCCCTGCACCAAGGCTGCCCAAGGTTTCTCATCATAGGCACTAGGCTCCAAGAAGCCGGCTCATGCACTAGGGACAGGTCCCGATCCCACTGCCTGGGGGCCCCCTAAACAGTTCAAGCTAAACAACTGTCTCACTTATCCAGAGGGGTAATCCCAATTCTTGAGAGGTAGAGACAGAGCAATCAGGAGGTCAAAGCCATCCTTGGCTACATAGGGAGTTGAAATAAGCCTGAACTACATTAGACCCTACTAACTACCACCAAGGAAGGAAGGAAGGAAGGAAGGTTGCATGTCTAAACCCAAACTGGCATTGGGCTTTCCTATGTAAATAGTACCTAAAAATAAGTATTTCTTCCACAGAAAAACATGAATTTGTTAACACAGGAATTGGACTGGGCATCGGAGCTTGTGTTTGTAATCTAAGTACTAAGGGAGACTGGGGCAGAAGGATCTCAAATTCAATGCCTACCTGGGCTACAGAGTGAGTTCAGATCCAGTCTAGGAAAGTTAGCAAAGACCTGTCTTAAACTTTGTTATTTAAAGTGAATAAAAGGGCTAAGAGTATAGCTCAGATTTGGTGATATTTTATTTGTGCTCTAACAAATAAAGCTTGCCTGGGGATCAGAGGGAAAAGCCAGCTACTTTATTAAATATAGAGGTCAGGAAGTGGTAGCACATACCTTTAATCCTTGAATTCGGGAGGCAGAGATTCATCCAGATCTCTGAGTTCAAGGTCACACTGGGAATAGAGCTAGGGGTGGTGCCACACACCTTTAATCAATCCCAGCACTAGTTAACCATAGAGGTCTGGAGGTCTGTACAGACAGACAGGAAGTGATAGAGCTGGGCAGAAAGAGGAAGTAAGATGGCAGGGCACAGAAAGGTATATAGGGCGTGAGTATACAGGAAGTAGCTCTCTCTGGAGACTGAGGATTTAGGTCAGAGGATTCGTGGAGTTGGTGAAGTAATAGGTGGTGACTGTGACTTGTTCTATCCCTCTGATCTTTCAGCGTTTACCCCAATATCTGGCTCTGAGGTTTTTTTTTATTAATAAGACCGTTTAGTAATTCGTGTTACACTCAGAGGTAGATCACTCGCCTAGCATCCATGAGGCCCTGTGTTCAATCTCCAGTAAATGGGTGAGTGAATAAATGAATGAGTGGATGAATGGGAAAAAAGTAAAACTAGCAAATGTGAGTGCAGAGGGAGCCTTAGTAAGCACACAGCGTATACGGGAGGAACAAAACTCCATGCATTTCCTGGCTATAAGCAGTGATTGCCCATTGTGGCTGACCTATCAGGCAATCGGCTCAGAAGGACTTCTCTGAAGCATTCTTCCTCTACAAATCCAGAGCAGAATCTCTTCCTCAGTGCTCACCACAAAGTCTTCAAATTTCTGTTTCATTATTCTTTGGTAAATTTCCTTTGAAAGGTACCCATGCTGAGATGAGGAGATGAGAAGTGAGGATTCTGGACCAAACAATTGTGTCCTTTAGGTGCAAATATGGGGGGAGAATTGTAGCAGAAAGCATGGGAGAGCCCCTCCCACATGTTGCCCAACATAAGCAACACCAGATGAGGCCGTTTGCTCAGCACAGCCCCCACGTGGAACCCTGGCCTTTGTTCCCTCCTGTTTTTGAGGGTGGGCTGTCTGTGGAGGGCTGCTTTCTGGCCCATAAACCGACGGCTGTCTTTTGTGTGTGACCTCACAGGGATGGACACTAGTCTGCCCTGAACCTCCATCTCCATGACCTCCCAAAGGCCCCCCTCCTGACATCATCACCTTGAAGCACAGGATTTGGGCACACTGATTTTAGGGGGCAAACATGAAGGACACAGAACACTGATGTCAACCACGCCAAGCCACTTGTTCACTGTTTAGTTCTGACCCTTGAGACTCTCTTAGTACAGCCTGCCTCCCTTAATTACGGCCTGTGTGTTAATAGTTTTACAACATAAAGACGTACAATTCCGTCTTAAAGGATTCAGGGGAGACTGTTATCTTGGTCTCTCACATTTGAAGTGTACCAAGCTGCTCTATTACATACTGTCTCGTTGCTGTGGCTAAATATTGAAGAAAAGCAAGTTCAGGAAGGCAGGCTTTATTGGCTCGTACCTTGAGGGCACAGCCCATCAGAGTGAGACAGGCATGGTGGCGTGACAGCTTTAGCTTAGAGGAGGAGGCTGGTTGTGGTGATATTGTGTTCCCCAAAATATTGTGCACCCTAATAAACTTATCTGGGGTCAGAGAACAGAACAGCCACTAGATAGACATAGAAGCCAGAAAATGGTGGCACACACACCTTTAATCCTAGTATTCCAGAGGCAGAGATCCATGCGGATCTCTGTGAGTTCAAAGCCACACTGGAAACAGCCAGGCATGGTGGCACACACCTTTAATCCCAGGAAGTGATGGCAGGAAGCAGAAAAGTATATAAGGCGTGAGGACCAGGAACTAGAGTCTGTTAAGCTTTCAGGCTTTTGAGCAGCAGTTCAGCTGAGATCCATTCAGATGAGAACTCAGAGGCTTCCATTTTGAGGAAGCAGGATCAGCTGAGAAGTTGGTGAGGTGAGGTTAGCTGTAGCTTGTTCTGCTTCTCTGATTTTTCAGCATTCACCCCAATATCTGGCTCCTGAGGTTTTTTTTTTATTAATAAGACCTGTTAAGATTCGTGCTACAGCAGGTCACACTGTGTCCATAGCCAGGAAGCACAGCAGAATCAGTGCTGGTGCCCCACCCACTTTCTCCTTTCCATCCAGTCTGGGACCCCAGAAACCCACTCTCCTCCCTCAGCTAATCCTTTCTGGAAATGTCGTTCTAGTAGTTTGTCTCCTAGGTGAATCTAATTCCCACCAAGTTAATCAAGACTGGCCATCACACTCTCCAAGCACCATGGCCACCATCTATGTCATACAGCACAACCCACCCTGACTTGTAAAATGACCACAGCAGCCTCCTTTTCCATAGAAACTGAGCCTGGTGAAACCTGAGTGCCCACATGCTTTCTCTGGGAGACTTGGGATTAAACTCATCACGCTCCACATCAGCCATGCCCAGAGCTCCAGCCCTTGGTATTGCCCCTCCTCCAGCGTTCTTTCCTCACCATACTGCTCTTTCTCTCTGATCTCCTGTGCCTCCCGTCCTTTATCCAGTCCCAGGTCCTCAGAATTACCTGTGCCACAACCAACAAATGCCTTGCTCTGCTTTATTTCTTCATAGACTATTTCCTACAGCCTTCGGCTATCCCAGCAGGAAAAAGAGATTAAAGTCTTAGGGATATGGTGCAAAGGTCATAGAAGTATTTCTATATCTTAAGTATTGGAAATGTGGGCATGTGAGTCTTCATCTTACCCCTTTTTTTTTTTTTTTTTTTTTTTTGGTTTTTCAAGACAGTGTTTCTCTGTGTAGTTTTGGTGCCTGTCCTGGATCTCACTCTTTAGCCCAGGCTGGCCTCAAACTCACAGAGATCTGCCTGCCTCTGTCTCCCGAGTGCTGGGATTAAAGGCGTGCATCACCGCTGCCCGGCCCTCATCTTACTCTCTTAATCTGCCATGTTCATCGCCATTCTTCCAGTCTGCATATTTATCCTGCATATTTATTTATGCTGATGTACTTTGTCGTCTGAAAAGGGTTGTTGAAGACACAGCCTCTGGTCTTTGATTTTTGTACGGTGTAGCACCACTCTCTGGCCCTTGCTGTGAACTGCTGTGCTTTCTGTAGTTCCTACCCTCCCCAGTCTGCTATTGCATGGAGCAGTCTTCCGCACTAGCAAGGCCTGCTGTGTACCTCACTGATGTTCTTGCCAAGTGGGTGGCCTGCCCAACAACCAGCCTCCAACTCTCTAGCCCTTTTATTCAAATGCATTGTCCTCCGTCTCCTCAGTCAGCCGCCCTGAGCTGTTCAGACCAGTAATGCAGGAAACACAGCACTGCTTCAGACCCTGCCGCCAGGTCCTGCCCCACGGGACTCTGCATTTCCACTTCACTGGCTCATCTGCCTTCCAAATCTTTTCCACTCATTTCCCTCACTCCCTTTCTGCATCCACGTCCCTCCTCAGTCATTTGTTTGTCGTTGCTGTTGTGTGGTTTTTAGACAGGGTATCAGGCTGGCCTTGCTCACAGGCCTCCCCCACCCACCTGGTGCTGGGATTGCTGTATACCACGCTGCCTGGCTCTTCATTCAGTTTGCTGTTACAGTCTGCCTCTTTAGATACTTTTCCCCCCAATTTTTTGAACCCACTAATTTTTCATTGTGCCCACCTAGAAATTTTCCACTCCTAAACAGGTCCAGTTATTCACTTTCCTGTGCCTATCCCTAAGCAGTTGAGCTTTGCTGGAGAAAAATCATAAGACTGAGTGACAAGAGTCAGCATTCACATTCACTAACCTCATCGCTCACAGCTAAACAGTCTTATGGCGTGCCTCATAGTTCCTTCACCCCTCAGTACAGGAGCTTTCCAAGGTCACCCTTTCTCTGTAGGCCTATGGCTGCTGAGCTCTCCTTTGACTCTGAGGAAACCTGCCACCTTCCTCAGGAGGTGAACTTAAACCAACACACACACAAGCCACTGGGACTCGAGGTCCCGCGGCACGCATGTGTTTTAAGCATCACGTAAAACTGTCTTTAGTTGTCTTGAGAATCCCTGGCTTCACGGTTGCCTGAAGCGTGCTCTCTTAATTATCTCTCCTCAGCTATGGCTTCCCCCTTCCTTTATACCAGCTCTTTCCTATCAACATTTAAACAACCCAACTTACACTCTAATAAAAATACCCCCTGTGCTGAGGTCCGATTTCCAGGTAGCACTGTTTCCCTTCCACTTTTGGCAAGAGAGACAGATCTTTTCAACGGCTGAGTCAACTCTGGGAGGAGCCTCATTTTCAGGTTCTTGGCTTCTATGAACAGAGAAGGATCCTGAGTGCATGGATCCAGGAGAGATGTCTCCGCAGTTAAAAGTGCTTACTGCTCTGGCCGAGCTCTCGGGGTTGGTTCCAAGCACAGAGCCACTGTAACTATGGTTCTGGGGATCTAACACTATCTATCTTCTGGCCTCTGTGGGTACCTGGATGCACATGTTGCAAATAAACTCATGAAGGTACAAACATACAGACAGATAAATAAATAATAAATAAATCTAAAAAAATGAATCCCATGTATAGTGCCAGTTATTTTTAGTAATCCTATCCACTGGCATTTGATTTAAGGAGCAGCTCAAAATACATTTTGTTTTATTTATTTATTTTTTTATTTTTTTATTTTTTTGCCTGCACTAACCATGCCTGGACCAAACACCAGGACCAGCTAGGCTAGGGCAAGGGAACCAATGCTAAACCAAGCAACCCTAATCCTGTGCCAGAAGGCAGAATTCCTGCCTATAATCACCCACAGGGTCTGTCCCAAGCTATATCCTCAAGAAGACCATATCTTTGAAGGTCCTGCAAAGGTGGATGCCACCAGCTAGGAAGCAGGCATCCCAGAAAGGCCATTCAAGTGACCTTGTAAGGGGTTGCAGTATAGATTTTATAAATTTCATTGGGGTGGGGAACCTACTTCTATTTAGATTGGTTGGATTTACCAATGGTTCAAATACTTTGCTTGGAAAGACTGAAAATGCAATTTAAATTACTTCTATGAAAGATGCATACTGATAATTGACACACTTATTTCCCCAGTTTTAAGTCAATGTTGGAAGCAATGATAGTTTAACTCACCAGTGCCTCTGTTTTTATTCCCTAACCTCGATTTAAATGTAAGCTCTCCTCTCACATCTGCCCAGACGGGTATAAAATCAACCTGTCCCAAGACAGAAGTCACGATCTCTGTTAAATCTGCTGCCCTTTCAGGATCCTAGTGCTCAGCAAACAGCTCTAACATCAATCTTGCTAAGCCTTTCAGATGTCACCCTTGAGTCCTTCCTCTCCTTGATATCTCAAATTTCATAAAATATCAATTCGATCTGTTTCACTTTTTAGATGAGTTGAGCCTATCTCCACCGCACCCATCTTCCCCCAGGTCTCCTTTAACTCATGTGTACATGAAGTTAAGTCTGTAAGAAACAGACTCTTAAGGAATTCTGTGATTCTGTGTTTGCCCCTCTCTAGGACATTACCTCCTTGACACATGAGTCGTCTTTTCAAAAGTCACATGATGGCCTGAGGAGTTGGCTCAGTAAGTAAGGAGCTTGCCACACGAGTGTAAAAACTTGAGTTTGGATCCCCAGAACCCACGTGCAGTCAGATACAGTAGTGCGCATATGTGATCCTGCGTGGCCATAGGGGACCTCCCAGGCAGCTGGTTTACTACTGTACACAGCTGCAAACCAAGAGACCCTGTCTCGAGCTGGAACATTAGTACTGACACTAAAGGCTGCCCCCTCTGACCTCTACATGTGCACCATGACATGTTCACAGACACACATACACATACAGATTTTAAGTTATTTGATTCATGTAGGGGACTAAGTTAAATCTTCAGCATCACAAATTTAAAACAAAAAATTCACCTTGTAAAGTCCCCTCTATGACTTATCCAGTCCACGGCCTGCCTCCGCCTGTTCTTCTGATGTCTATTACCACCTGACTTGTAGCTCAGTGCATGCCAGCCGGGCTGTATCTCTCATTTTCTCCAACACACCTCGCCCCTTCCCACTGCGGCATCTTTGCACAATCCACTCCCCCGCCCAGCATATGTTCTCTTCCTTGCCATTCCGCTAGTGCCCATTTCCTTCAGAGCTCAGCTTAGGGACACTTACGGTCTCAGGGAAGCCTCCTTCACTTTCTGGAATAGGTTATGTTAATTTTCCGTGTGTTCCCAAGGCACTCTCTGCTTTTCTTCACTGTTGACCTTAGCTATCCACCGGTCTGGTGTTTGTTTGCCTCACTGGAATGAGTGCATGATCTACAAGGACATTCACGTATCCGCATCATTCACAACTGTGTCCCCAGAGCCTTGCTACTGTCCGACACATAGTGAAGGAGCGAGAAATGGAGGCTCGCTGCATGATGGATGCACACCACACAGCTCTTCCTGGTAGAGGTTTCCATTTTGATGTGCAGCTGGAGCTAAAGTACTAGTGGGCCATCACGTGTGTGCTTTCCATAAGCCCTTCGACCTTTATTTTCCATTTCATAAAGCTTGTTATGTAAAATATACTGCTCCCTTCCTCTTCTCTCTCTTCCCAGAGATGTGTCATGGACTGGTGTATTTTTATTGGACGAGGCCCTGGTAATCCTGCTGTTTATAGCTCTGACCTTTCTGTGTGCAAACACACAAAGTGAACTTTGCTTTACCTCCAGCCATAATGTACCTGCTAATTACCGGTAGGCAGGCTGAGTCCCACGGCCCCTGTGACCAGTGTGGCAAGACCAGAAAGGTGTGTGGGGAAGAGAGGACCAAGAGACTCTGCTAGCGGCTGTCCAGAGGGGCTCACTGCGACTCCACAAGCAATCAACTCCAGGGGGCATGGTGCTGAGGTGAGCCGGGTCATGAAGACATCACTGCTGGCCTTGGCTGTGTGGTTACTGCTCTTCCAGCCCGGGCGGACAGTCTGGACCCAGGTGAGGCAGAACTGCCACGATGGTAACTACCAGATCAGTGTCCTGATGATGAACAATTCAGCCTACAAAGAACCTTTGGACAACTTGAGGGACGCTGTGAATGAAGGCCTGGACATAGTTCGAATGCGCCTGAGTGAAGCCGGTAAGAATGTGGCGAAGGAATCCTCCTTTCTCTGTACCATCCCTTGCTGGGCTTCTGGGCAGAGACCTTGCAGACTGCCTGACAGTCCAAACTCCGCTAAGTTTATCTAAAAAAAACCCCATCCTTTCCTTCCTGGGGAGAGAGGGGTTGGAGTGAGCTGATGGTCCACCCCACCCTGCTGGAAGAAAAGGTAAAGCCTTCACATCAGTGACATGCCCCACTTAAAACTAGGTCTCTCGCCCAGCCTGAGACACCATGCTTCCTTCTATAGCTGATCAGATGCAAGATGTGGGCTGGACCTGAGATCTCAGAGGGTTTCTGGTCAAGAAGGGAGAAACTCATATAGGTATTGAAACTTTCTCTGGACCCTTTGTCCACAGAAAGATTTTTCTCTGGCCATGTGTGTTCTTTCTACCTCCCATGGCTCTCACTAGCAGATATAACCAGGGTTAGAAGTTTGCAATTGAATTAGTTGTTGCCTTTCTTGACCTTACCTTTTATAACTAAAAGTCAATTTTATGATTTGACATAAAATATGTGAAGGAAAAACAAGAGCCTAAATAATTGTGCAGCGCCTGTATACTCTTTCTTGGTGTCTTGCTTGGGGGAATGTGGTGATCAGGATGGCCCAGGGACAATTGTGCATCCTCTGTGTCACATCGCATTATCTCACGAGTGACTTTCTTAGGGCTACACTGCCTCCACAATAGTCATGTGAATGCTCACAAGGTGTCTCTTAGACTAGATATCTCCTAAATTATCTAAAAATCCTCTTGTAGAAAAATATCTAATTGTTTTTAATTTCTTGTGGTTATTTTTACAATACTACAAACCTTTTTCTTATACATAGTTTTCTCCGTTCTCTGAGACTACATTACCACAGATAGAATTACTGAGTCAATAATTCTTGATACATCCTAATGGTTACTTTTGGTCCTAAAGATGTTGTATATTTAATTTTCTGTTTAAAATCTTGTGGGGTTGGAAGCAAGGGTCATATATAAATAAGAACTTACTTCTGGGCATATACATCATCTTCCCAGTTGTGTTCAAACTAGATTCAGATGCACATGAACCAGTCTGAGCCAGACCTGTAGTAGAGCTAGGAGGCTGTGTAATAACATGTACATATTTACTGAGGTCATGTAATAACACACACATATTTACTGAGGCAGGGTGGTCCAGTGGGAAGGATGTTGAGTTTAAAAATCTAAGAACTTGGGTTAAGTTTCTCTGTGTTATCCCGTATTAAGCATCTCCATCTCTCTGAGACTCCATTTGTCTCCTGAGTATCTGTCATGTGCTAGGGAAGTTCTGGAGAACTTCGTCACACCATCTCTTCAGTTACCGCAACCCTGTAGGGTTGCCAGGTCCATCACTTTACATAAGGTCCATTTAAATGAGATGTAGATCCATTTCTGTCTGAGTCCACGAGTGTATCATACTGCCACTGTAAATAACACACCATTAACTACACTTTTCACCAAGACAAAGCAATGGGATATTACCAGCAGCAAAAATGTCCATTCTGATAGAATTTGGTTCTCATTCCTGACTATTTACCACCTGTACAACCTGAAGCAAGTTACCTAGCTTTCCCGAAGCTCAGTTTCTTCATTTATAAAACCAGGATAAATATCAGTCACAGCGTGTGGGTAAAGTGGGGATTCAATGAGAAAACCTAGGGAAGGACTTCCAGCACCAAGTCTCAGTAAATGACAGTTGTTTTTAGTGCCTTTGGGAATTGTGTTGATGTCATTAAAAGAACATGTTGCCTGATGCACCAAATAGATAGTGAAGGGGATTGGTTCACATCTCAGTATCCAAGTTCATGTTGTCTGAATTTGAAAGTCTGCTCCACCACTTACCAACGGAGTGACATTTTCACTCACCTCATCCTGTGTATAACAGTTATAACGCGGAGGTGGGAGACTGGGTTCATACGTAGATAGTTGCATAGAGGTGGAAGAAGAAATGGAGATGCCTAGAAGCCGGGACTTGATAACCCATTTGTAATATGATCAGACATACTAAACACAAATGGAGCACGTTAGAAAAGAGAAAGACAGGTTGTAGTCTAAATATGTCAAGCATGTCATTTGGAAACTAACTTAAAATACTGTATGAGGGCTATGTTGGGAATATTGATAATTTAAAGATTGTATGTGATATCCCAACATAAGTGATCAGGTTTTGTTTGTTTGTTTGTTTGTTTGTTTGTTTGTTTTTAGGACTTAGTAAAGCTATGTGGATATTGAAGAATAATTAGAAAGTACTGTGGGGAAATGGTAGAAATAACGTAAAAAAAAAAAGATTCCTTCAGTCCCAAGGCCTCAGCTCCTTGAGGATATGTGTTCCATGGCTAACTACACAGTCCACACCCTGTGTATGGTCTCATGTACTGAGGCCCTTCCTCCCCAGACCTCCGCATGCAGACACCACTTCATATTGGCCCAACCCATACTCAAAGCCCCGGGGAAGAGAGTGAGAGCTCTGAGACCCCTGTAAATTCTTCAGCTTTCTACCATCTTCTGAGGACCTAGCTCACTGGTGGGGCCGGGGAGGGGGGGTAGAGAGGATAAGGATGGAAAACATTACTTGGGGGATGTCTTATTTAAGGTTTCAACTGCTGTGGTAAAACACCATGACCAAAAGCAACTTGGGAAGGAAAGGGTTTATTTCATCTTACACCTTATAGTCCATCATCAAGGGAAGTCAGGCCAGGAACCCAGAGGTAGGAGCTGATGCAGAGGCCACGGAGGAGTGCTGCTTACTGGCTTGCTCCCCATGTATTGCTCAGCCTGCTTTCTAATAGAACGGCTGCATCTCTACAGCAACTGTAGGGCAGAATTGCTTCTATTCTTGGGAGAAGGAGGCCTCAACTTTTAGGAACACATACTTTTAAATGCTCTAAAGAATCTCTTCTGTTTGGGGTAGACTTTACTCTTTTAAAGATATTATTCAAATGTGTCATGTCTAACAAACCTGGTTTTGACCTCACCTTTACATGTATGGAAACCAAAGTCAGGGAGATTCAAATGACTTGTGCAAGAACACACAGAATGTCCCTCATAATGCCACTGGGGTTTGCTGACTTCCAGAAGGCCATTCCACATTTGTTCTAAGCTTTCCTGTCACTGTAAGGAGACCAACATTTCAGAGAAATCGCTGTTCAAATAGTTCTGCCAGCTTTTAATTATCTTTAAGATGTGGTACTTAGCAACACCCAGGAATTTTACCAGCATGACTTTATCTTCACCTAAATATAGAAACTCTGTTATCTAAACACCCCAAGCATGGATGAACACAGGTCACTTTGGCTTTGGGAAATGTTTAATATAAAGAGTGGTGTTCTAAGCCGGGCACGGTGGTGCACGCCTTTAATCCCAGCACTCACGAGGCAGAGGCAGGCGGATCTCTGTTGAGTTCGAGGCCAGCCTGGTCCTCAGAGTGAGTTCCAGGACAGCCAGGGCTACACAGAGCAACCCTGTCTCAAACAAAGAGTGGTGTTCTCGGCTGTGAGATGGCTCAGTCTCTAAGGGCACTTGCTGTTCTTGCAGAGGATCTGGGTTCAGTTCCCAACACCCATAGCAGCTCACGACTATCTAAAACTCCAGTTCCAGGGCATCCTGCTCACTCTTCTGGCCTCTGGTGGTACAAGTCCAGACAATCACGCTTTCAACGTCAAAGCCTATTCTTTATTTCACATGAGCCAATGGGATGGTGCTCCCAACGCAGCTTTGGGCTCAGACTGTTTTCCTGACATTTTAAAATCACTAAGCGTACCTGCACTGACAGCTATTCCCACTGGTATATTTGTTTGTCACATCTGTCGGGAAATCTAATAGGCACCCCACATCCAAAATGTACACCTGGTAAGTTGTAGCAGGAATCTTAAAGGGTCTTATTAATAAGAACAAACCTGGAGCCAGGTATTGGGGTGAACGCTGCAAGATCAGAGAAGCAGAACAGGCCACAGCCACCTCACCTCGCCAATTCCTCAGCTGATCCTGTTTCCTCAGACTGGAAGCCTCTGAGTCCTTATCTAGAATGAATCTCAGCTGAACTGCTTCTCGAAAGCCTGAAAGCTTAACCAGGCTAGTTCCTGGTTTTCACACCTTTTATACCTTTCTGCTTTCTGCCCTCACTTCCTGGGATTAAAGGCTCACTTCCTGCGATTAAAGGCGTGAGTCACCACCCTGGCTGTTTACAGTGTGGCCTTGAACTCACAGAGATCCAGGTGGATCTCTGCCTCTGGAATGCTAGGATTAAAGGCGTGTGTGCCACCATTTTCTGGCCTTTATATCTAGTGGCTGTTCTGTTCTTTGACCCCAGATAAGTTTATTAGGGTGCACAATATTTTGGGGAACACAATATCACTACAGTGAGTTTTTGTTTTCTTTTATAGTTTTGTACTTAAAAAGAGGTTTTCGTGTGGCCTAGCTTGACCATGAATTCCAGATCCTCCTGTCTCCACTTCTCAAGTGTGAGACTTATGAAGTCTGGCTTCCCATCAAAGCTCCTGTTTCCTTCAGCACCACTCCACGTTCCCGAACACGCCCTTCCACTCCACATTCCCGAACATGCCCTTCAACTCCATGTTACCAAACACGCCCTTCCACTCCACGTTCCTGAACACGCCCTTCCCTGATTCGTCCCTCATTCCCTGCTAACAGTCCCGTTATCCACTTCCTCAGGACACCTGCACCCTCTTTTTCTCAAATAACATCCATAAGCAATTTTTTTACTGGCCCTACCCTCCAAATATATTCAAAACGCAACTACCTATTGCCTTCAGTTTGCTGTTACTAGTTTATTCCAAGCTAGTCTAAGTTGTCAGTAGTCCCTAACTAGTCTCCCTGCTTCTCTTTTTGTTCTGCACAATCTACTCTCCCATCAGAACTCCTTTAAAAATGATAGTGAGATATTATAATTTCTTTATTCAAAGTGCTCCATACATGCCTTATACGATCTCTCAGTACCACCCATGTCTAGTCTACCCTTCGCTCACTAACAGCAAGTCCTCGGGCTTCCTTGTTGCTTCTGAGACACGCCAAGGATGGCCCTTATCTGTTCTTTGTGTGTCCCGTATCCAGAAACTGTACCTTTGTGTGGCTCACATTCTTACATCTCTCAGGTCCTGGTACCCAGAGTGGGGCTCCCATCACCACGCCAGCGACACTAGCACCAATCTGTGCAGTCTCCCAGAGCGTAAGTAGACTTCAGGGAGCCAGAGTCTGGTTTTACTCAGTGCTGTGTCGTGAGCTCATAGGAGAGTTCAGGGAACATTGCAGGAATGGAGTAGCCACGGGTTGACTGTTGGATGGATGCTAAGCGGAGACCAAGAAGGAGGGCACCTCACATGAGGGAGCAGCAACTTGGGAACACGGAAGAACAAGGCGCCATCTGGATCTGCTTTCCTAACGTTTTCCAGTCCATGATGGAGGCTTGTGAAGCCGGGGTTATGAAAAGATGGGAGCTGTGAACATAATGAAAGTGTTCTTAAACTGGACCATGGTGATTTCTTCTCTATGCATATACTGAAATCACACTTTCATCCAGATTGTCATAATGGACGAGTTCCATGATGGGTAAATTATCTCTCTATAAAATGAGAGAAAGAAAATTTTTAGGGAAGGTGGGAGAGAGGGGAAAGAGAGAAAAGAAGAACTCAGAATTAGAATATACTCAAAGCTGAACTTGGATAATTGTGTCAGTCAGGGTTCTCCGAGGAACAGACTGATAGAATGAACTAACATATATCTATATATTAGTAAGGAATTGACTGGAGTGACTCACAGGCTGTGGTCTGAATAATCCAACAACGGTGTCTCCTGACAGTGAGACCATGAATCCAGTGTTCAGCCCATGAGACTGGAGGTCTCAGCAGTCCCAATCGGGTGCCGGAGTCCCAGGGAGTCCTGGAGAGCGGCTCGTCCTCAGTCTACATTAAATCCTGCACAAGTCGGCTCTAACACCAGTGAAGGAATGGTTCAGGATGGACGAGCTTGCCAGGGAGAGTGAAGGCCGGAGCTAGAAAGGCTCACACTTGCTGCCTCTGTCCTCTGCATGGGCGGCCACCAGAAGGAGTGGCCCAGGTTTAGAGTGGACCTTCGATCCAGGGTGGGTCTCCCACCTCAAGTAATCCAACCAAGAGAAATCCCTCACAGGTGGACCCAGCTGCTTGGTTTTAGTTATTTGTAAATGCAGTCAAGTTGACAACCAAGATTAGACACCACAGGTACCTTCCCCTCCTCCCCAAAATCCATTAGCAAGGGCTGTGTCTCACAGCTGGGTAAATAGTGGAAATGTAACACTGCTTTCCGATTCTTTTCCCCTAATTTCTGGTAACAGGCCTAAATGTGACGGTGAATGCGACTTTCATGTACTCTGATGGTCTGATTCATAAGTCAGGTGACTGCCGGAGTAGCACCTGTGAAGGCCTGGACCTGCTCAGGGAAATCTTAGTAAGTGTCTTCTTTTTGTGTGGGTCACATATGCCTAGTCTGGGGCGATCACAGTATGAAATGTAGGCATGTTTACACAAAGCATCTTCTGTATCTTTTCCTGTGTAGGTCACACATGCTAAGTCTGGGATGATCACAGTATGAAATGCAGGCATGTTTACACAAAGCATCTTCTGTATCTTTTCCTGTGTAGGTCACACATGCCTAGTCTGGGGTGATCCCAGTGTGAAATGCAGGCATGTTTGCACAAAGCATCTTCTGCATCATTTGTGGGCATGCTGCTGTATAATCTGATGCCAGGGTACCCTGACTTTACACCACAGAGTTCACAAGGGACGGGGGTTCTCCTGGAAAACACTATGTATACACTGTGGTATAAGGGGGATTTTTATTTTAAGTTAATTTTAAAAGTTTTAAAAATTTATCTTTTTAAAGATTTATTATTTTGGATATATGTTTAAATTTTCATTTGTTATCATTATATATGACTTCAATATCTTACTCTTACTAATAGATAGATCATCCTGAGGGGGAAAAAATGAATAGGGCCAGGCAGTAGTGGCCCACGCCTTTAATCCCAGCACTATGAAGGCAGAAGTAGGTGGATCTCTGTGAGTTCGAGGCCAGCCTGGTCTACAAAGCAAGCTCCAGGACAACCAGGGATGTTACACAGAGAAATCCTGTCTCAGAAAAACAAACAAACAGGAAAACATCACAGTTAAATGATTTAATAAATTAAATGGACCTAAGACATATATAAAGAGCATTCCACATAACACTGTGGAGTGTATTCTTCTCAGCAGGCCATGGAATAGTCTCTAAAATAGATAATATGTTAGGACACAAAGCAAGTCTCAACAAATGTAAGAAACTTAAAAGGGCTTCTTGTATTCTATTTGAACACAAATGGAACACAGCTAGAAGTCTACAGCAAGAGAAACTGCAGAAAATTGACGACAGGCCTATGGAGACTGAACAGTATACTATTATGTAATGGATGGGTTATTGAAGACATTAAAAAGGAATTTGTTTACTCTCCCTAGAATCAAATGAAAATTAAAATACGACATACCAAAATCTGGGATACAATGAACACATTCCTAAGAGGGAAATTTATAACTGTGAAGGCTTACATTAAAAATCAGAGAGATCACACACACACACACACACACACACACACACACACACACACAAACCTAATGATGTATCTCAGAGCCCCTGAAACACAGGAGCAAGGTGTAGACAGAAGTAATTAAGAACAGAACTCACATTAATTAAGTAGAAATGGAAAAAAATACAAGAATCAATAAAACAAAAAGTTAGTTCTTTGAAAAGGCAAACAAGATCAACAAAGTCTTAGCCAAACTAGCTGAAAGAGAACTGAACCAAATTAATAAAATTAGAGGTGAAAATAAAGACATCACAACACAAACCAATGAAATTCAGAAAACTGTAGGGACATACTTGGAAAACTAGTTTCATCAATTGGAAAATCTAAGAAGTTTAGGTAAATTTCTAGATATGTGTGGCCTACAAAGTGAGACAAAGATGAAATTAACAATTTAAACAGATCTGTAACAAGCAATGGGTTTGAAGCAACAATTAAAAAAAAAATCTCCTAACTAAAAGGAGTCCATGATGGATTCAATGTAGGATTCTACCAGACCATTAAAGAACTAGTACCAACCTTTCCCAAATTATTCCATAAAACAGAAAGTTCCCAAACTCTTTTTATGAAGCCCGTTCTGATACCAAAACCAGGTAAAGATAAAATAACAACAATATTACAGCCCAATCTCCCCATAAGCATAAACACAAAGATTCTACAAACCAATGAAAAGCCCTGTGAACTAGATTGAAGAAGACAGCAGAGGACCGAGGAGGCAGCTCCGTGAGTGAAGTCTGTAAGCACGAGGAGACCTGAGTCTGGCTCCCTAGAACTCCCGTAACAGCCAGGCATGGCAGTGTGTGCCTGACTGTAATCTAACATTGGAGAGGTAGAGGTAGGGGGATCCCTGTGGCTTGCTTGAGAGCCAGCCCAGAAGAATTAGCAAACCCCGGGTTTAATGAAAAATCGTATCTCATGAAATAAAGTCGAGAGAGACTGAGGAAGGTATCCAGTGTCGATTTCAGGCTTCTCCATGTACCTGCAGTAGTAGGTGTGCACAAGAACACACACACACACACACACACACACACACACAGATCCATCAGAAAGATCATTCACAATGATCAAGCTAGCCTCATTCTAGAGGTACATGGGTGAGTTTAATAATAAGTCAATAGATAATAAAAAATCAATAACTATAATACATCACACACAGAGACTCATGGACAGAAATCTTATTACCATTTCAATAGATGCCTTTGAAAAAAATCCTACATCCCTTCATGATAAAGGCCCTGAGGATATTAGGAGTGGAGTGGAGGGGATATATATATATATATATATATATATATATATATATATATATGAAGAAAAAAGCATTTCCACAAAGATGAGAAACAAGAGGCAAAGGTGTCCACTTTTTCCACTCCTGTTGCTAAAGTGTTGAAAGTCTTAGCTACAGCAATAAGACAGGTGAGGGAAATAAAGTGGTACTAATAGGAAAGGAAGCAGTCAAAGTACTCCATTTGTAAATGGAAGATTCCACGTGTGAGAGCCCTAAAGATTCCAGGAAGCTCTCAGAGCCACTGAGCTGAACACTTTGAGTAAAGTGTCGGGACACAGCATTAGCATAAAACCCAGGAGTCTTCTTATATGCTAGTAGAAATGCATATAAGAAATCAGGAACACACAATCGTGAAAATCACAAATTCACAATTTCCCAGAACATAAACCTTAGAATAAACTTAAGTGAAAAGCCTCTACTGCATTCAACTTAAAGCCCTGAAGAAAGTTGAAAAGGACAGACACCAGAAAACTGAAAAACCTCAAGTGCTCAAGGATTGAAGGCATTAACTGTGAAAATGTCTCTTTTATAAAAAACATTTTACACATTTAACGCAAGCCACATCAAAAATACAATGCCATTCTTCACAGAAATAGGAAAAAAAACTTAAGTTTTATATTGAAGCACAAAGACCCCAGATAATCAAAGTGACCAAAGAGAATAATGCTGGATTTAAGTTATCCTACAGAGCCATGCTAAGGAAATCATCATGGTACCAACACAAAAACAGATACATGCATCAGTGGAATGCCATACAAGATCCAGATAGAAAGCTGCACAGCTGTGGTCACCTGACTTCAGAGATGAGAAAAACACACATTGGAGAAGACAGAGGACAGCTGTTCAGCAGATGCTGCTGGGGAAATTGGATACCCACCTGTGGAGAAATGAAACCAGATCCCTACCTCCCACCTGACACAAAAATCAACTTAAAATAGACCCAAGACCTGTCTGTAAAACTGGAAACTCTGAAACCGTTAGTGGGAACAGTAGAGAAGAGACAAGATATGGATATAGGCAAGGACTTCATGAACAGCATTCCAGTTGTTCAAGAGTTAAGACTAACATTCAGCAAATGGAAACTCACCAAATTAAAAGTTTTGTACAGGAAAGGAAACAGTTAATCAGGTGAAAAATTAGTCTTTGGAATAAGAAATCATTGCTAACTCTACATTTGACAGAGGAGTAATGTTGTAGAATGTTATCTTAAGGTGTGTTACTTTTGTTTCTGTTGCATTTGTTTAACTCTGTGAAGCTGTGTTACTGTGTCTGTGTAAAACACCTGATGGTCTAATAAAGAACTGGCCAATAGCAAGGCAAGAGAAAGGATAGGTGAGGTTGGCAGACAGAGAGGTATATAGAAGGAGAAATCTGGGAGGAGAAGAAAAAAAGAGATGGAGGAGTGAGGAGTTCTATCAGCCAGAGAAGCAGAAGGACTCCAGGGGCCAGCCATCCAGCTACACAGCAAGCCACGAAGTAAGAGTTTAGATTTACAGAAGTAGGGGAACGGGAAAAGCCCAGAGACAAAAGGTAGACAGGATAATATAAGTTAAGAAAGCTGGCAAGAAAGAAGCCAAGCTAAGGCCGGGCATTCATAATTAACAATAAGCCTCTGTGTGTGGTTTATTTGGGAGCTGGGTGGCAGTCCCCCCACAAAAGAGTAAAATACCAATAACAACAGATTAATACCTACCATATACAAAGAACTAAAAATACTAAATACCAAAAAAGCCCCAACCCTAACAATTAATGGACTAATGAAATGAACAGACACATCTCAAACAATAAATACAAATAGTCAATAAACACATCCACATCATTTTTTCTCCCTTGGATTTCATTATCCCCAAGTTAGAATCTGCCTCCCAAGATTAAGAGTCAATATGATATCCATGCTATGTCTGACCCATCAGGGCAATGTGAAACTTCTAGAATCATAGTCCCACAATCTGTAATCTTTGGAAGCCCTTTCACAGGATGCCTGGAGTAAGGGGTGTCTTGCACACCCACATAGTTTTAAAGACCTTGTAATTCTTTTGAGCTCTTTAAAACCCTTTTTGGGTCAGAGTTAGCAATGGGGAGGAGGAGTAGGCAAGAGTCTTCCTCCTCCTGTTCCATCATTTGAGCAGCTCCTCCCTACCCTGCGTCCAGACTCTTGGGGACCCCATTTCTCCTTCTGTTCCTACCCACCACTTTTCTGTCTATTGGTTGATTGGATTTGTTTTAGGCCTCAGTATTTTTCTTTGTCTCCCACAGAGAGAACGTAATATGGGCTGTGTCCTCATGGGGCCCTCGTGCACGTATTCCACCTTCCAGATGTAGTAAGTACTTTGGCTGAGTGTTAAATGATTAGACAAACAACCGTGTTGTCAAGGCAACAGAGAGAGGCATGCTGGGCCCCTTGTATTTTGCCATCTCTGCCACTGCTGTTTCCCTTCCCTGGGGATCTCCTCCCGGATCAGTGTGTGATGACTGCAGTAACTGCTCAGGTCCAGTCATTCACGTCTGAGGGAGAGAGAGAGAGCACGCTGTGAGTGAGAATCCCATCAGGAAAAAAGAAAGTCAGCAGCCTTGAACCCTTGAGTTTAATAAAGGAAATCCTCCACAAGTATGAGCAGAGGGTAGGACACAGAGGAGGGAGTCTTAGAACTCTGCTCTGTCATTAGTTTGGAGATGTGGGGAAACAACCAGCTGCTTATTCCCTACGCTTATTTGAGATGAATAGTGAAGGAGATGCCCCAAACAGTGGGGGCTTCCTCCCAGGCCCTGAACTAGGCACACCCAAACACCTGTTTTCACAGAGAGACCCTTTATTAATCTGGGAAGAAAAGTTAAAGTGGCTGCTTTCTGACTCAGGCAGAAAACAGCAGCAGATGACCTTGCAGGTGTAATTTTTAAGAGGAGAAGAGGGGCGGGGGCATCTGTGTTAGAATGGGCTAGGATACAGTAGTAAAGGAGATAGAGGATGAGGAAGAAGGGGGAGGGGACGAGGGACAGGGGGCGGGGGTATTTGTGCTAGAGGGACAAAGGACTGCCTCTGGATAAAGGGAAGACAGACATGGCCCATGAGCAAATGGCAGTTTATAAAGGTAAAGCAGCCCACCCCATCGCCTGTGTTAGGATGAGGTGTTTAATTTTAATTGGGCATGTTAATTAGGTGAACCAAAGGGGGCTTTTGATTGCTGGACTTTGGTAGTCAGCCTCAGGAGGAGGAAGTGGCCAAATAAGGGAATAGACGTTGGTGGCTAGCTTTAGGGATGTAATCCAAAGGTTTTTAGCAAGGCAGAGGGAATGGGGGAGAAAGGCAAGGCCTGCCAGAGTCACATCCTCGAATGAGTTAGTGCCCCTTCAAATAGAAATATGATGTTGAAGTTCTCTATGTGGCAGACATCCTTAGCAGCATAGAGAAGAGCCTTCCATCTATTCTAGAATGGAAACTCTTCCTCTGGCTTTGGGAGTCTCGGCCCCACACTTCAATGTATTTCACGCAGTGTTCGGTTCTGCCAGATCATGCATTCCCCAGTCAAAACTCCTCTCACATGCCTTTCTCCCCTTGCTCACTCTTCTGAATTAAGAAATGCCGTTTGCTGCTCCAGAGGAAACCACACTAGAGTAGGTTTCACAGGGCTGCCACGAACCTGAGATTTCTGTTGAAAGTCAGTGTGTTGCCTCATGCCCAGTGAGACAGCAGCCCCAGAAGCTCAGGCCCACCACATCGGGCACACTACAGAAGCATTTTCAAGCCAATCTCCCACACCCGAACAGACACACATGGAATCTTGGTCTTCCTTATCTCACGGATCATATATTGATAATTGCTCAAAACGAAAGGGGAATCTGGAAAATTGATTCACCACTATGAAAGGTTTCTACCCACAAACAGTTTAGTTTTGTCAAGCAGGAAAAAAAACCCAAAAACATTGAGTACCACACTCCCTCCAAATAGATAAGGTGACAGGGACACAGGCCAATACAAGGCAGAGGGAGAGAGCTTCCTTCAAACAGGAACAAATAAGAGGATACAGAATGCACAGAAGGTAATGGTCACCTCTGCTTGAGGGCTGAGTCTCAAGGAGGGAAATACTTCATGAAGAAAATCATCTGAGATTTGTGTTGGGGACAGATAACGTCTTAGTTAGGGTCACTATTGCTGTGATGAAACACCATGACCAAAAGCAACTTGGGGAAGAAAGGGTTTATTTGACTTACATATCTTGAGTCATAGTCTGTTGAGGGAAGTCAAGATAGGAATTCAAACTGGATGGGAACCTGGAGGCAGGAGCCAATGCAGAGGCCATGGAGGGTGCTGGAGCCGATGCAGAGGCCATGGAGGGTGCTGCTTACTAGCTTGCTCCTCATGGCTTGCTCAGTCTGCTTTCTTACAGAACCCAGGACCACCAGCCCAGGAATGGTACCACCCAAGAAGGGCTGAGCCCTCCGCCATCAATCACTAATTAAGAAAATGCCCTACAGGCCCTCCCACAGCTGGATCTTGTGGAGGCATTTTCTCAGTTAAGGCTTCCTCCTCTCAGATGACTGTAGCTTGTGTCAAGTTGACATAAAACTAGCCGGCACAGGTAAGATTTCAGTGGATAGAGGTGAGGCAATAGCTTTCCAGCCAGGTAGAGGAGAAAGTGAATGTGAAACAAAGAATTAGGGTGATGAAGAAGGTTTGCAAGTGTTTGTAGCTGCTGCAGTCTGGGAAATGGACAGAAGGATGATAAAGACTAGAAAAATTACATTGACTGCATTTGGTAGCTTATGTGACAGGATCATTAAGTGGCACTTAATGAGAATGTCAATAGACATCACTAAGATTTTGAGTGTGGGAGGGCTATGAAAAGCTCGTTTGTTGCCTTGACAACACTGCAGTTTGTCAAATCATTCATTTATTTTACATTTATTTTATTAACTGTTTACAGTTAAAAAAAATTGTAGCCGGGCGGTAGTGCCTTTAATCCTAGCACTTGGGAGGCAGAGGCAGGCAGATCTCTGTGAGTTTGAGACCAGCCTGGTCTACAGAGCGAGATCCAGGACAGGCACCAAAGCTACACAGAGAAACCCTGTCTCAAAAAACCATAAAAAAAAAAAAAAACCTTAACCATGTGGGCAAATACAGAAGAGGGGCCTGACTTAGTCCAGACCAGAAGGCAGGGGAAGCCCCAGCTAAGGCTGTAGAATCAGTAATATTTGATAGCATTGGATTCGGAGGTGAGAGCTGGGATGTAATCAGAGAAGTCTTTGGGGTGTTAAAATGCTGAAAGAAATGGGAGCACAATTAAGCTGAAGTTTTGAGGGACAAGAAGAAAGGGTAACATTGACTAGAACATGACTGGAGATGAAAGGCGGCAGCCAGTGGGGGTGGGGCAGAGCATCCTGAGTACCTGTATAAGCTGGGTAGACAGAGGGAGCCAGCCAGCCCAGACACCCCCACCTGAAGGAACTTCCCGTGGAGCGAAGGAAAGCACCATCAACAGCTGCTCACTCAACATCATTGGCCTTGGGGGTCAGGGAGAGTTTCCAGGATGAAGAAAGATTCAGTCAAGGACCTGAGTGTTTAAGTAAGTCAGTCAGGAAGCCAGGCTTGGCCTGTCTTAGTTGAGTTACTGTCTGAGAAGAGAGCTTGGTATGTTTAAAAAAAAAATAAGAAGGCCCCACTGAGCAAGGGCAGAAAGGCCTTAAGCTCCCCAGCATATGCCCCCTCTCAGAGGCAGAGCCAAGAAGCAGGCACTTCGAGGAAGAAAGGGCAAGGGTACACTTTCAGATTCATAAAGGGCATGGGTACACTTTCAGTTTCATCACATTTATGATGGCTCTTCTGGTTTGCCTTCTGTTGCCATGATAAACTCCATGACTGAAAGCAACTTGGGAAGGAAAGGGTTTATTTCAGCTCACAGTGCATAATGGAGAGAAGACAGGGCAGGAACTCAAGGCAGGAACCTGGAGGCAGGAGCTGAGGCAGAGACCACTGAGGATGCTGTTTACTGGCTTGCTGCACATGGCTTGCTCATCCTGCTTTCTTATTGAACCCAGGACCGCCTACTCAGGGGTGATATCGCCCACGTGGGGCTGGGCCCTCCCACATCACTAATCAATCAAGAAAATGCCTGACAGACTTGCCTACAGTCCAATCTGATGGAGGCAATTCCTCAATTGTTCCCCCTTCCCAGATACCTCTAGCTTATGTCAAGTCGGCAAATAGAAGAACCTAACTGCCACCAGAGCCATGGTTAGTTAACCTGCAGTTCCCACTCCTACCCCCCCAAATGTCACAGTTCTCAGCCCAGCCAGCATGAGAAGTCATTCAGAAATAAGTCCAAGTGATCAAGTCACGTAGTCATCTTGCTCTACACACAGAATATGACCAATCGTTGTTATTTTTAAAGTCGCCTGTGTGAGAGGGTTACCCGTACACTTGTTTTACTGACCCTATTCCATCCTACTGTTGATGCACACGTGTTAAAAAGGAGGAAGGCGGGCTCTTCTCGTGCTTTCGGAGGTAACCCGGGCATTGGTTTTTCTCTCACCTTTGGCACAGTCTTGACACAACATTGAGCTATCCCATGATTTCAGCCGGAAGTTTTGGATTGTCCTGTGACTACAAGGAAACCCTAACCAGGGTGCTGCCTCCAGCCAGGAAGCTGATGTACTTCCTGGTTGATTTCTGGAGAGTCAACGATGCACCGTTCAAAACCTTTTCCTGGAACTCTTCGTATGTCTACAAGAATGGTTCGGAGCCTGAAGATTGCTTCTGGTAAGGACGGCTGTTCTTCAGTGTATGCCATGGAGAAATGCCACCTTTTATCTGGGACAGTGTTGGAATGGACACCCGTCCACTTTCTTACTCATCAGAGGGGCAAAATGAATAAAGTATCCTGAGAATGCTCAGCATAGACTGCATTTGGAGCACTCTCTCTAGGTTTGAAAGTGAACTCTTGTTAGTCTTAATGATTCCCCAAGGTAAGTCCTCTAAAGACCAAGACAAATGATCTTGTTTAGAGATAGTAAAAGTGAAATCCAGAAGTCAGTGTTTCCACACTACTGCGGAAGACATAACACTGGAGAATGTTCGTTCTGCCTAAACCAAGAAGCAGTTAGAATGATGTCTCTCACATTTTCTTAGAGGGAAAGGCGGACAGGAGAATGCAGGAACAATGGGTCCTAATAAAAACCAAAAGTCTGGGCCTGAAAGATGGCTTAATGTGGAAAGGCACTTGCTGCCAAGCTCGATGACCTGACTTCCATCCATGGGATTCACTAGGTGAAAGGAGGGAACCAATTCCTCAGAGTTGTTATCTGATTGCCACACAAGTGCTGAGACACATGCATGTGTGTTCACATATGCACATAAGCTGCAACACAAATAAATAAAACATAACTTTAAAAAAAATCCTAAGCCCATGCAACTCTAGTAAAAGTAGTAGAAGTAGCGTTTGGTTGTGGTGCCCCGGGATGCTAGCTAGTTCTACCCTCTCTCTCCACAGAGGACTCGGAGGTTTGAGATAGGGTGTCCTTAGGCTCCCACATCTGGGATCCCATGGCAATCAACCCCAGGACCTCCCCCCTAGAAACCTTGGTGTGAAACTAAAATATATAAACGTCCAGTTCACACAAGAGCAGACATCATTTTACCAGCTCTGAAGTTCTGTACTGTAGGTTCAGAGGTTTCTCGTTTATAGTACAGGCTAGAACCTTCTTGCCATAGCAGGAGGGAAACATTGTAGGGACCCCTCAAATGTCTACAATCTGTGCATACATATCAAGAGTACCGAACACTTCCCCCCACCCCATGCTCTGCCTCCATTAAGTAGCCCCAATTCAAAGCAATAGTATCATGGTGTATGCTGTCTATGCACAGAGGAACTGGCTGTTAGATAAATATTCCAGCACAGAAATGAATGAATGAATGAATGAATGAATGAATAAATGATGTGATTAGAGGTGGAGTGGCCATGAGGAAACAAAGCCGATTCTAAGCTCCTCTTCCTCCTGCTCCAGGTACCTCAATGCGCTGGAGGCTAGCGTGTCCTATTTTTCTGAGATGCTCAGCTTTAAGGAGGTATTGAGACGCAGCGATCAGTTCCAGGAAATCCTAACTGGACGGAACAGGAAGAGCAATGGTAAAACGGCACTCAGCCTGTCTCACTGCCACCACCTCCTTCCGAGTCCTTCGGGCTAATCTGTCCCCATAGAGCTGCTTTCTCTGCCTGCCTACAAGCTGTGTGTTTGCAAACAACTTCATCATGTTGTGATTTCTGTGATTGACTGAAACCTGACTCTCTGGAGAGGTGTGATGAAGTCACGTAAAACAAACATGGACGTAATGAGAATAGATAATGCCAATAGCCAGCCCTTACACACCAAGCGCATGACTCACTTCAAATTCACTTCAACCTGTAACAGGAAAAGGCTTCTCTGTCTTGTCTCAGCTGAAGCCTTCTTTGGCTCCTACCCCCTGCCCATGATCTTCAGGATCATGAATGGTTTTATGTCCCGACCCCCAGATCTTGATTGACTGATACATTCCTAAAATAACAAATACTTGGTCATGGCAGCAAATGACTATTTAAATGATGTCAGTAACCTGCCAAGTGAGGGTCTTTCCTTACAGGAAGTTGCCACAATTTGTTCTTTACTTCTGATGTGCTCTTGCTTGAGAAGGCACCCAACCCTGTTCCAGAAACTCAGGGTTGAATGCCCCAGCTAACTGCATGCTTTGGGCTCTGGATAAGCTGCTTGGTTACTTCCCCGTGCACTTGCCAACCAGGAGGTAGTTTTTCTGTTTGTCTTTAAAAACTCCTGTACTATGTGTTGGCGCTGCTCTGTGAGAAGTGTTTTTCTCCAGGCAGTCTCTTGATACAGACTCTCAATTCTAACATTGGCTGTGCCTAGTGGTCTTTGGGTCTTTACCCTGTAATGAATCCAGTGTATTACTGGATTTGTGACTAGACCTCAAACATCTTCAACTGTGAGCTAGTGACCAAGGCTACCGTTACATAGCCCCTCAGACAGAATCACAAGACAAGCAAAGATGATCTCACTTCCTCATTTTTCTGATCCAGATCTCACCTGTCCAATGAGCTAAAGGTTAGGTGTGAAAGGCTAATGGATAAAAGCATTCTCACAAGCTATACTTTGCAGGGAATTCCCTTCCTAAGCACATCACAAGCAAAGAATGAAGTGTGGTGATTTCCTGTAAAGGAAGACCCTCACTTGGCAGGTTACTGACATCATTCAAATAGTCATTTGCTGCCATGACCAAGTATTTGTTATTTTAGGAACATACCAGTCAACCAAGATCTGGTTGGGGGATGGGGGAAGCATAAAACCGGGCAGGGGGGTGGAGCTGGGAAGGAGGGCATAAAACCATTCATGATCCTAAAGAGTTTACAGTTCACCTGGGTGGCACAGCATACAAAAAGATCGAACAAGCCAGGTGGTGGTGGCACATGCCTTTAATCCCATCACTCGGGAGGCAGAGCCAGGCAGATCTCTGTGAGTTCGAGGCCAGCCTGGTCTACAGAGTGAGATCCAGGACAGGCACCAAAACTGCACAGAGAAACCCTGTCTTGAAAAACAGAACAAAACAAAACAAAAAATCAAACAAAAGCCTGTATGGTAGTGCTTACCTTTCTTCAACCCCAGGACTTCGGGGACAGTGTGAGGCCAGCCTAGTCTATGTAGCAAAGTCCAGAACAGTCATGGCTGCATAGTGAGACCCTATCTCTAAACAACAACAAAAATCCAAGTGCCCCTCTAGCTCTTCCCACACCTGATCCACATGTGCAGGCCGTGGCTGGATTAGTGGTAGAGGCTCAGAGTAACTCTGTCATTCGAATTTCTAAGACTGGGTTCTGAGTTAAGGAACTACTGGGCCAAAGATGGTTGCTTAGGGGTACTATAAACTATTCTCACATTCCCTTTTTCTTTATATTTTCAAACACAAATGATGAGACGTGTTATCAGCCACTTTGAGATGGGCCAGTCACTGACGAAAATAGCATTTGAAATCACCCCACCCAGTATGATAGAATACACACTGATGCAGAGCTCATAGTCGTGAGTCCTACTCACGAACTGTCTCTTTCTTCTAGTCCTTAGCCCCTTTGGTGTTGGCTTCTTTTTTAAAGATTCTACACAGTTCTATTCTGACTCTGTAACTAAATGCAAAATGCAGAGGAGATTTAGGGAGATTTGGGGGTTAATCTTTAAAAAGGAAACATGAGAGACAGGTGTGGTGTCTCATGCCTGCAATCCTAGCACTCAGAAGCTGAGGCAGGAGGATCTCCATGAATTAGAAGCCAGCCTGGACTATGTAGTGAGTTCAAGTCTGGAATACACAGTGAAACCCTGTCTGAGAGAGAGAGAGAGAGAGAGTCATAACAACAACAACAAATCATATGAATACACTGGGTTCAAATTCAGGACGCTGGTTAACCCTGGCTAATGTGCACGTTATCTTCCATCACTCTTTGTCTCTATTTCTCACTTCCAGTGATCGTTATGTGTGGCACGCCAGAAACCTACTATGATGTGAAAGCGGACCTCAAAGTGGCTGATAACACTGTTGTCATCCTGGTAGATCTGTTCGGGTTGGTATGATGGCATTCTTGGGAAAGCCTCCTCCCTTCAGAAGGTAGCATGTCAGTGGCCACCAGAACATCCTCCTCTCTCTTGTGTTAGGCAGCCTCCATGATGGCCACATTTGAACTAAAGTCTCATTCCTTTCTCATAACACCTCATGTTTACCTAATCCTCTGTGATCTAAAACAGCGATGTATTCCTTGACACCTGCCTCGCACTGACAGCCCTAGTCCACTCATCTTTGAGGTCTACTCAGTACACAGAATCCTGACCCCCAGGCTGATCTCAAGATCTTTGTTCAGGAAACAAACTAGAAACTCAACAATAGTTTACCTGGGAATGGAGACCTCACTTCTTTACTGTAGTTGCTAATGACCTTTGGCCTCAGATTATTTTTTCATCAGCCATCTTTGGAAAGACTAAAGTTGCAGTCAACTGGATCTGATTTATATACTTATTCTTTGTCCTTCACAGTACAGTTACTCAATGATGGTCCTTTCCTCTGACACTGAGCAGAGAAAACCGAGAGAGAGAGAGAGAGAGAGAGAGAGAGAGAGAGAGAGAGAGAGAG
>CABHPP010146978.1:42189-55392 GCA_902168425.1 Peromyscus attwateri
GAGAGAGAGAGAGAGAGAGAGAGAGAGAGAGAGAGAGAGAGAGAGAGAGAGAGAGAGAACCACTATACTAACACACTGTACCAAAGTAATACTTAAGTTATGCTTAGAGGAGGGGCCACTGGGACACCTGTGCCCCTTGTCCCATAAGTACATCATCCGACTCACTTATCTCCCCAGACCATTAATCATTACCTGTGTGCCCTCAGACCAGAGGAACACACTGCTGTGGCCCTCGTGTATTTGCCTAGTCATCACTCGATACTGAACATACTTTTCCCAGCATGAGAGGAAAGGAAGGAGGGGAAGTGCAGGCCTGATTGACAGTTAAATGTTCGTAAAAATAAACAATCCACCTGCCTAGTTCTTTGAGGGCAGAAGTATAGGAAACAGAGCAATGCCATCAGCATTTTGCTCCCACCCCCACATTGATTCCAACAGCTGGTTTGTTTTGGGGAAGGAGTTGTCAGTGTGGCTCATTTGGTATGACTTCATTTTCTGCCAACTGTACAGGCTTTCCTTGTGACTCCTGTCCAAGGGACAAATGGCTACATTTAAAGAATGTCACGTCTCACACGATTCAAAACAAAACCTAATGTACTCAACTTCTAATTCTGATGTCGGATTCTGTTGGGTGTTTGTTAGCATTTGAGATTGAGTTGCACTGTGAAAAGAAAATTAGGGTGTCTATTTTTAGGGTAAGATCAATAATGTTAACATAAGAGCTAACACAGTGGTCAGCACAAAACAGACTGCGTATTAAATGACGGTCATCCTAATTATAACAGTTCAGTTGTGTTACACAGTTTGCACACTAAAGCACCCACATGATCAGGAAGCACAGAAACCCTAGCATTTTCAGAGTGATCTCAGTCTGCAGTGTGCCGAGTCTTGTCTATGAGTTGGTAATACATGTTCTGTGAACTGATTAGTCCCATCTCCAGAAGCTTACAGTCACAACAAAAGAGATCCATCTCAAACAAGTTAGAAGGCATCTGGGGTTGTCCTCTGACCTCCGCAGGTATGCCATGGTACAAATGTGTCGCCATTCACACACATGAATGCACACACACACACACACACACACACACACACACACACACACGGTTATGTATACACACACATTGTACATACCTCCCCCATCCTTGACACGTACATGTACCGAGGCTTGCCGTGTTAGAGAAATGTCTAGCAGCTCTGTGCCATCACCTACCATCATCAGTTCAGCCCTGAGCATAGCGGCAGCATCCTACATTACTCTGCACTGCCTGTGCGAGTAATACTATATCCCATGTTGCATATCTCAATATTTCCAACTTGTTTTGCACACTTAAGCAAAAGAAAATTTTCCAATAGACATGAAGGGAGTTAGGCCTTAACAGCAAACACAAACATTCCCTCAGAGTGTCAGTATGCTGAGTGCCCTTCCATCTGGAGTTGGTACTGGAGCGGCCTGCATTCTGTTCTTCGCTTTAGCAGGGTGAGGAGGGGATCCAAACTGGGGAAAGTGGGAAGGCTTTCTGATGGCTAGACTTAACAACAACAACCGCTATTTTCAAAGCTCACACTGTAGCTTGCACGCGCTATAAAGTGTCCATCTTGGCGTGCTAATTTAACAAGGAACCTGTGTTTTTACTGTAGTAACTATTACTTTGAAGATGATGTTGAGGCTCCAGAATTTATGAACAATGTCCTCGTTCTGACACTACCTCCTCAAAACTCCACCTCTTCCTCCCAGTGGTCCTCACCGGTGAGTTAGTTTTGAGTGTGTGTGTGTGTGTGTATGTGTGTGTGTGTGTATGTGTGTGTTTATGTAAGTATTCATTAAAGATAATGCAGGGCAAGGTAGTTAGTCTCTTATTTGAACTCAGATTCTTACACTTGCAAGTAATTTTTTTTGCATGTGTTTATGTGTTCATTGTGTGGGTGTGGGTGTGCACATGCATGAGGAAGCCAAGGTGGATATTCTCTTCTTCTATCAATCGCCATTTTCTTTCGTTATTTTATTTGTGTGTATATGAGAGAGAAAGAGAGAGAGAGAGTGCCATGTGGGTGAGAGTGCTTGCCAAGGTCAGAAGACGGTATCAGATCCCTTGAAGCTGGAGTTATGGGCAGTTGTCGGCTGCTGGGGTATTGGGAACTGAACTTAGTTCTCTGTAAGAGCAGCAAGCGCTCTTAACCCACAAGTAATCTCTCTAGCCCACCATACTTTATTTTTTGAGACAGGCTCCCTCGGTGGATCTAGAGCTCACTGATGCAGCTGAACTAGCTGGCCAAAGAGCTCCAGGGATTCACTTGGTCCGATCCCTGCACTGGTCCCAAAGCCCCCCACCAAGTGCTGGGGTTACAGGCGTGTGCCATGACACCCAGCCCCGTACATGGCTGCCGGGGATCTGAGTGCAGGGCCTCGTGTTCTTTACTGAACGAGCTATCTCTTCAGCCCCTGCAAGCACTGTACTTACTCCACATCACTCACCAGATGTCACTGACTCCTGCTGTGTGTAGAGCTTCGGCAAGCACAGGCACCCCATCACACCTCATACTGCAGGTCACTGTGTTAGACTCTAGACCCTGAGAGCAACAGACACTTCCACAACATCAGAGTGAAAGTCCCCATATGGAAATATAAAAAGAAGAAGCCTTGCTACTGAGAGTCTATCTCACACCTAAAGGAAGTAGGAATTAAACAGCACAAAATAACTAAAGAGGTACCAGAAGGTTCTCTCTATCCTAAAGTAATGCTTTCCTGTTGCTGGTACAAAAACTAGTACAAAAAAAAATTCTTTGTTTTGAAATAGAATACTCCTAGGTGAAGGCATCACAGTGCCGTCCATCATAATGAAGTTGACCATTGTCCAGAGCTGTGCCAGGAGAATGCTAATGTATTCTGATTGTCTCGGTGTCCTATCTGGTTTGGCATGTGTCCCAGAAAAGGGCCTCCACTTCCCTTTAAATCATGGTCACCTTATTATACATGAAGATCTGAAGACACACTGGACTCCGCCAATCACTGAGCCTTAATGAGATGCAGTCTGTCATCTGCCTTCTGCTCTCAGTTGACAGAGGTTTACAGTAAAAGAAGAAGGGACAATCCAAAGACCTCCAAATGACTTTTCAACGGCAGGTGAAGGGCAAGTCATAAGTGTTGTAAGGGTGTATGAGCATCACCCCTTTACCTAGACCATCTGCTCCAAGCGCTCCAGTTCATGGACCTGTCAAACTTAGAGGTTTTAAGCCCCTTAAATGCGAGGTCTTAACTGAGTTCTGTTCATCCCATGAAATGATGATTTTTGTGGGCTTTCCACATGGCTCAGTGGGAAAAGACACCCGCCACCAAGTCTAACCAGAGGAGTTTGACCCCAGGGTTCCACATGGTGGATGGAAGGAGAGACCTGAGCCCTAGGAGTTGTCCTCCAACCACTATAGGCAGCCCCCCAATAAATAAATAAATGTAATAAAATGATGATTTCAGCAAAAGAAACAGGGGTTTATTTTTTCTGTTAATATTTCTGCAAAGTGTAATTCCAGGTGCAGAGAACTTCGATTGTCTTTTGGCTTGGGCAATAGGGGGTCCAAAGTGCATGAGGAAACAGAACCTATGGGGTTCAGGGGGACAAGGGTTTTCAATTCATAATCCTGCAACAGCCATCGTACAGTGGGTGCAGAGGCAGAGAGGTGCTAACTCTATTATTTTGTCAGGATAGATGTTAAGGGACTGAAGTGACACTCAGAACCATCTTCGAAGCACATTCAGTGCAATCAACCAATCAAAATTCCTCACATCCCGCTCTGGATACTGGAGGCAGGGGTTGTTTCCTGGGCTTTGGTTTTCCCTCTTACATTTCGATGAAAACATTAACTTAAAGAAAATTGTATTTCTGCATGAAATCCTATAAGCACGAAAATGCCAGCTGTTGATTTTCTTAGCTACATTGTATATTTTTCCATTATGAGAAGGAAGCATAATTAGTTCTAGATTCTTCTCTAAAGGCAGAGTTCTTGCTTATTGGTCCCATGAGAAAGCAAACTTGTGACAACAGAGCACTAACCCGAGGTGGTGTCTCAGTCCTCCTTCACATCACACTTCCAAATCCCCTGAAGTTATTTTATCTTTCCAAACTCACTGATGTCAAACACATTTTGCTCCAGGCTCAAGACCAAAAACCCACCCCTGTTTTCCCATTAAAAGATTTTTTTTTCCTTTCTCATTCAGGAAAGAAATGACTTTTCTCTCGCTTACTTGGAGGGAACCTTGCTGTTTGGGCACATGCTGAAGATATTTCTTGAAAATGGAGAAGATGTCACCTCTACCAAATTTGCTCATGCATTCAGGAATCTCACTTTTCAAGGTACTTGATCTCTTTAAGAGCAAACAACAATAAAGTCAAAGAAATTAAGGCTTTAGGAGGAGGCAGGTGAGAGACCATGAAAGGCTTCAGCATTTGATGCATCAATTGCAAAAGACCCTGGAACTCAATCAGAGGAAATGTTATTGCATAAACTTTGTGGGATGTTGTGATGCATAACTGAACTTGCATATTCATGAGGGTGTTGCAGAAAGAGCTTGTAGCTTGAAGGCTGTATTCATGAGCAGCCTTTCACAGAGTATTGTTATAAGTCGTGGTTTACTGCCTATGCTTAGAGATTAGCAAGAGGAGAAATACTTGCAGTTTATTTTATTTTTTAAATTGACATACAAGATATAACTCCAGCATTTTCAAGTGAAGTGTGTTTTAGTAGATTCTCTTCTCCACTCATCTCCTGCAGTCTCCTGGTCCCCTAAAGCCACCTTGTGACCTGTCCCCTGGTCTCTTTTCTGCCCTCATGTCACAAGTTCATGTTTGTCATTTTATTTTTACCTCTTTATGTCGTGATATATCTATTTCCACCATCTCCTGTGTTAAGTCTCTATTTTCCAAACCCCTCATGACAATACCACCCAAAACAGCATGTGCCCACCCCTCCAGCTGCTAGATTGACACCTCCATCCTTCAAGCTCCTCTCAAAACTTCTCTTTTGTGTCCCAGGTCTCAGGCAGGGGTTATGAAGAGGTTTCGTTGTAAGAAATTATCAGTCTTGCCCTGGGAAACCTTTGTCTGAACCAAAGTGAGTCTTTGTCGGCTCTGGAAGGCAGAAAATGATTAACAGCTGGTCTGAGAGCTGTGCCCGTGGTTGTGGGATTCCACAGGGAGAGGAGGAGATGGCTCCTGCTTCCCCGAAGAAGCAGGGAGAGACATGTGTTGATCACCCATGTGTCCTGAGTTCTGCCAGGCACTCATGGAGTCATAACTATGGTCACAGTCAAGTGTCCCAGTGACCACTGTCACAGGCTCAGAGCCAGGAGTCATGTGTTTGTCCTAGCTTGGTTACTTATCACTCTGCAGCCCTGAGAAAGTTTCTTACTATCTCTGAGTCTCATTAAAATTATTTCTCATCAATAAAATAGGAATGGCAGTTTCTATGTCATGGTGTTCTGGAGAGCAGAAAATGGTAAATGTGTGTTAAGTTCAGTTAGCACAGAGCCGGTGTCTAGTAAACATGAAATAAGTGTTAGATTTCAATTTATTTATTTGGCATTGTACACACAGTGAGCATTCATGTGTGCGTGCCACAGGGTGCAGAAGCCAGAGGTGACTTGTGGGAGTTGGGTCTCTCCTACCACGTGGGTTCTGGGGATTGAACTCAGGTTCTGAGGAAGCTCCTTCCCACCTGAACTGTCTCGGCAACCCAGATGTTAGCTGTTAGGTTGAACATGTAAACATTTCCCACCTAAGCACATGTTCTGTATGGTCAGTCTACATGGTTTTAACCAAAGAATGATAGTGAAGCAATTTTGTTCTTTGCACAACGTAGACTGTTCTGTGGCCTATATGCTGTGCGACTGATTTAGCTAGCATTCTTAGTAATACGTCTCATGGACAATTGAGTGATTTATTAACCTGTCACATCCTAAATGAAAGGAAGAGAACTTTCCTTCTAAATGAGCATCTCCCGTAAAAAATACCCTTCACAAATCACAGGGACAAAAAGCAATTATGGGCTGTCTGATAAGAATATAATAGAGTGATTCGAATCCATTTTACACTCTCCATCAGGATTCTACTGGTGTCAGGCCGGAAGCCAATGATGCTCTCTAACACTCTCTCTCTTCTTAGGCTTTGGGGGACCTGTGACTCTGGATGACAGCGGGGACATTGACAGCATTATGTATCTTCTGTATGTGTCTCTGGACACCAGGAAAGTATGTCTGACCCCTTATTAGAAAATGTGGGGAGATGAGACTGGGTGAAGGATAGTTAACCTAGAACAGGGCCAACACTCAAGGAAAGTAAAGGGATTCTGTTCGAAATCTAAAGGTAGATGATTGTTTGATGTCGGGCATAGGGGCTGCAGTAGAGAGAGACGCTCACCAAGATGCTAAGCCTTCATTTTCTGAAGGAGCAGAGGGGTTCAGCCTTCTTGGAAAAGACTGACAGCCCGCTAGCTCACTCCAGTTACTTTACTCAAACTCATACACAGTTAATTGAGGCTGGGAAAGGCTCTGACTACCAAAGTCCTCTTGCTCCTGCTGCCCATGAGAACAGACAGTCCACACAAATCCTGGTCCCCTTTGATTATGGCTAGTCATATGGCTCAAAAGTAAGAACTCCAGGTCTGCCAGGAGTGTCTTAGGACCAAGGTCGGTGCAGCCGCAAGCTCTCAGCTAGCACCAAGTGCAGATTCTGCAGAAAGATAGTTCTTCAAGTTTAAATAGTCTCAAAACAATGTCTCAGCCTCTACTGATTAACCCAAACATAGCAAGGACTTTGCTGAATCATTTCTCTCAAAGACACAAAGTCCTTTCTATACATTTCACTTAAAGTCAGACATAGAGGCTTTATTTACATCTCTCTACAGTAGATAATTTCATTTCAGCTTTCTTGGTTTTATATATCTATTTCACTTAGGGTAGTATTCCCTAAGCATGTTAGCCCGTAGAACCTCTAATTAGAAATCAAATATATATATCAGACTAGTGATGGAATCAATGAAAAGATAACAAGCTACTGACAAGCATTTCCTGAAGATCATAAGTCACTTTTACAAACTAAAGATTTCAAAGACATAGCTCTCTTCATCAGCACTCCCATGAAACTTGTGAACTGTGTAGTGCCTCAGACACACACATCAAAGGGTTGTCCTGCAACACTGTCACTTACGTTATGCACCTGTTTCCTTCACTCCTATATTAGGGCCTGCGCTGGCTGGTTTTATGTCAACTTGACACGAGCTATAGTCATCTGAGAGGAGGAAACCTCAATTAAGAGAATGCCGCCATAAGACTGGGTTGTAGGCAAGCCTGCAGAGCATTTTCTTAATTAGGGATTGATGGGGGAGGTACCACCCCTGGCCATTTTGGTCCTAGGTCCTATAAGAAAGCAGACTGAGCAAGCTATGGGGAGTAAGCCAGTAAACAGCACCCCTCCATGGCCTCTGCATCAGCTCCTGCCTCCTGGTTCCGGCCCAGTTTGAGCTCCTGCCCTGACTTCCTTCAATGATGAACAGTAAGCCAAATAAACCCTTTCCTCCCCAAGTTGCTTTGGTCATGGTGTTTCACCTCAGCAATAGAAACCCTGACTAGGACAGAGCCTCTAAGGAGGGGCAGTAGATCTATCTCTGGCCAAGTCTCCCACACAGAGCTTCCTATCTGGTACAGAGTTCATGGCAGACCAGCACTGAATTGAAAAATGAGACAGCTGTCTTTATGCTCTTCCAAAGCTATGCCCATATAAGCCGTGAAAGCCACTGTTCCAGCCAGCCGAGAAGTGGTCACTGAACACCTTCTTCCTACAAGAGGTCAGGCCCTGACAAAACTGGAAATCTGGAAGAAAATAGCATTCATTTGTAAAATGTTCCAGAGAGGACATTATGACAAGCTTAAGTCATACATGAGTACATGTATTGGCATTGCTTTTTGAGAGATACTTACAGTGCCAAATGTGGGCCAGGCGGCGGTGGCACATGCCTTTAATCCCAGCACTCGGGAAGCAGAGCCAGGTGGATCTCTGTGAGTTTGAGGCCAGCCTGGGCTACAGAGTGAGATCCAGGACAGGCACCAAAACTACACAGGGAAACCCTGTCTCAGAAAGCCAAAACAAACAAACAAACAACAACAAAAAAGGAAACAGTGGCAAATGTGAATTACCAAAAAAAAAAAAAGGTGTCCATCCTGAGAAAGTGACACAAGAAATTACAGGCAGCATTTCATAGAATCCACAGTTTTTGTTACTATATTGGACCTTTAATGAAATACTGTATTTGAAGCCAGTGAGGATAACCTGAGTTTGATCCCTGGGACCCACATGGGAGGAGAGATACGACTCCTGAACATTGTCCCCTGACCTGCAAATGCATGATACACATTCCCACCTCCCAAATAAATAAATAAATAAATAAATAAATAAATAAATAAATATAAAAAGGAACATATAGTTGGCATCCACTTCAAGGGGAAACCTTTGAATCGGATTCCCTTAATGCTTCAGTCACTAGCAGGAACCACAGAGATCCACATCCTCATCCAATTGGATGAGACCCTTGCTGCCCATGGAAGAGAGGCAAAGACGTGTGTGAGATCTTTCCTAACTCACACCACTGCTCTTCATATGAGAACTATTCCCTACACAGCTCTCCCAAAGCAAATTTGGTCAAGCTTTTTAGCAAATGACTGCCTCCAATTGTATTACACAGTGTGTATATTTGAAGGAACCTAGGGATTAACTCTCAAAACCGGGGAGCTATCAAGATGCCAGTGCACATCCAGGGTAGGGTCAGCAGAGCGTCAGTACGACATATCCCAGCGTGCAGGCTAATTCTGACCTTCCGTGTGTGCAATTATGGGTTCAGTTCTCCAGTGTAAAGTTCTTTAAATGTAGATTTCCTGCGGGGAATGTTTTGAGGAAGTGTTAGTAACTGTAGAAGGTGGCCAGGCTTCAAACATATTTCACACAGAATTATTGATATCTGCAATGGAAATTCAAGGCTATCCTGTAGCAATGTTTCCATTAGCAGATGAGTTCAAATGAAGACTTGAATCTAGAGGCATAAGTAGTAACTGGAAATGATGGCTCACATCTGTAATGCCAGAATTTGGGAGACTGAGGCATGAGAATTAAGAGTTCAAGGTCAGACTCGGCTACAATATTAAGATCCTGCCCCCCCCTCCCCTGCAAGCCACACACACATAGTCAATCTCATCACAAATTGCTCTAAAATGTTTTCATGATTTTCTTTTCTTCTTTTTTTATGCCCCAACACAGTATGACATTCTTATGAAGTACGACACCCGTATAAACAAAACCATCCCAGTGGCTACGAACCCCAAGTTCATCTGGAAGGACCACAAGCTCCCTAATGATGTTCCCGGGCTGGGTAAGACATTCTTACCGGTTTTCTTTCCCCCAACATAGTTTCCATGTAAGCTGTATTGTGTTAGCTTGTTTTTCTTTTCTTCTCATCTCACAGAGGCTTCCTGGGCTTGTAAATGTGGGTTTTACAAGCCCAGTGTGTTACATAGATACAGCCACATTCTAATTTAGCTAACCCAGTTTTGAAGATGGATCCCATATAAGTAGTTCCCCTAGAAAACAAGGACATAAAGTGGGCAAAATATAAACAATCATAGAAACACATGCTTTACTCTATGTGCATTTTAATGCAACAGATTCAAGGAACATTCTCTATATTTTAGCAAAGACTATTTACCATATCAGGGTGAGAGGTCGTCAGTGATCACTCCTCCATTCCTTCACAGGACTTACATTCAGCGACAGTGATGGTGACACACAGGAGGTGAGCTTCTAAAGGCCTTAACATGGCGTGGCCTTCACGTTAGCAAGACAGCGAGAATACACAACATTAACCCTGGCCTTCAGCAGGGAGGTCAGGGGCCTCCATGGACCATAAAATTCACAGTACATTCTGTCTGTGTCTGGCTTGGCCAGTGCTTAATGTAATGATCAGTAATTCTGTATTACTAGTCTAGCATCTTTAAGACAAAGATCTTAAATCTGGATACACAATCATACTCAAAGATGTGAAAATACCATTAATGGGCTCCTAGAAATTTATGATATATTCTTAAATTGAACACCATACAACCAAATGAAATTTATTCTTTGCAAAGAACTTTAAGTGCTAAGAAACTAGTAACATTGAAGAATAGGAAAATGAAACTCTTTATTTAACAAGACCCTAACTTTGTAGAAATAAAACCAAAAAGAAATACATAAAATTAGCCGGGTGGCGGTAGCGTCCGTCTTTAATCCTACTACTCAGGAGGCAGAGCCAGACAGATCTCTGTGAGTTTGAGGCCCGCCTGGTCTAGAGTGAGATGCAGGACAGGCACCAAAACTACATGGAGAAACCTTGTCTCGAAAAACTAAAAAAGAAAAAATACATAAAATTTTAATATTAGTTACCATTGAGTAATAAGATCCTGAAAGAATTTTCCCTTTTACATGTTCCTGAAGTTTCGTTCTTTTTCACAATGTCTGTATTCAGTTATCACCTTTTAAAGTCTTAAAAACTGAGTTAGAAATATTTCTATTCTTACAGTGATCTGTAGCCAGGAATTGGAAGTCTGATCTGCTTTTAAGCATTGGTGGTCCGATGGACTTGCTTGTATTAAAACTATAACTGTTTCTAAGTTCCTTTTGGTCTGTGATTCCTAAGTGGAAATGGTTGACTTAAAGCAGGACGGAAGGTGTGGGTGGGCAGTGCATTCTCCTGAACAAAACGACCTGGAGACAACTGCAGATTTATAGTTGCTTTTAAGCTTTCTATACGTTATCCCCAAAGCTATCTTCATGCTTCTGAGTTTTAAATGAACATTTCAGCCATCTCTGCCTCTCTGTCCCTGCCTGTGCCTCTGTGTCTGTTGGTCTCTATTCCTGTCTCTCTGTGTCTCTCCCTCCCCCACCCCCACTTTCCCTTTCTCGGCAGGGGAGACAGCTCAAGATGGCTCCCTGGGCCAAGTGCTTGCTGAGGACCTGAGTTTGGACACACAGGGGCGCGCGCGCGCGCGCACACACACACACACACACACACAGTTCCCACCTTAAAAAAAAAAAGCTGCATGCACAAGTGTGCATCTGTGACCTCAGGGCTGGAACAGGCGGAGGCAGGCAGATGCCAGTGGCCAATGGGTCAGTCCAGGTTCAGTGAGAGACTCTGTCTCAAAAATACAGTGGCAGATAATAGATAGATGGAGTGGGGGGAGGGAGAGAGAGAGCAAAAGGTCTATTTTCAGACTTCTGCAATTAAATACATAAGTAAGTATAGTAAATAAATAAGTAAGTAAGAATATAACTGTATATATTAGTGCTGGGTCCAGAGTAGAACTATATTTACAGTGAAGCATAGCCGAAGACTATGTATTAACATGAGTCCGTTTGTTTTTATTCTACGACTGAAAGCTCTCCCTCTGGTAAAGCACGTTTAAAGCTGGAGGGAACTCCAGCTGTTCCTGTGGCTTAGAAGTTAGCACACATTCATTGTGAAGCCAGCAGACTATAATAACCACGATAGCCACTAGAGGGCAGCAGAAGGTTTGCCTTGGAAGTACTGTGAGCCTGACTTAACCAAGATGCCAGGTGAAAACAACTGCATTTAGCCAGGCCTGGTGGCGACTCACATCTGTAATCACAGCATTTGGAATTCTAAAGTGGAAAGACTGCCATGAGGTTGAAGCAATCTTGGGCTACAAAGTGAGTTCCAGGCCAGCCTGGACTATAGAATGTGACCCTGCCTCAACAAGCCTATTTGGTTTAAATAGTATGTTTAAATATCTAATTATGGTACAGTGAGGTGCTCATTATGCAGATAGGGACCAAAATGACCTGAGTCCCTCAAACTCATGCTCTGGTGTGGAGGTATATAATGCCACACTGTGGGGGTTGTATTTCTTCTACAGGCTTGCTTTATGTCTGGGACTAGGGGTGTGTTATATAGGAGTGTGATGGTAATGGGTATGATGGAGTGCCCATCACAGTCATGTACAGAATCCACCCAAAGAATATGACTATGAAGGCATGAGCCCTAAAGTGGGCGTATTTTTCTGCTGAGATGAGAGGAAAAACGTCACTTAGAAAGCAAGGTGATGAGCAAAACCGGAGCAAAGTTGTGCTCTTACAAAGCAGCCCTCACCAAAAAGTGCTCTGGTTTTGCCACATGCTAAATCTTGGCTTGGGGGTGTGGGGGGGAAGAGGAGAGAGGAGAGAGAGAGAGAGAGAGAGAGAGAGAGAGAGAGAGAGAGAGAGAGAGGAGAAAACTTTTTAGAAGGACTTAGCATGACTAAAACACTAAAACACGTGACATAAGTTTATGGTAGAGGAATCTCTTAATATCTGGGCACTTTTTTCTTGTCTCGGCAAAATAAGGAGGGACAAACTTCTGTTCAAAATTTTCAGCCATTCAAAATTAATAATTTACTCATGATGGGTGCAGGTGAACTGGTAGACCCTGGGCTGCTGCCCTCAGGATTTGTGTGTCCTGGTGCCATGTTAGAGACTCATGTGAGCTGGCATGCATGCTACTTTAATGGGAAATCTATTATCTCTTTTCCTGGAGAAACTTCATTCACTATTTAGAAGTGATCTCCTGCCTTTTTAAAAAAACAAACAACAACAACAACAAAAAAAAGTCCCCCTAAATGCTCTCTCTCTCTCCCTCTCCCTCTCCCTCTCCCTCTCCCTCTCTCTCCCCCCCATATGAAAAATCACGTCTTCTTTACCGCATATCCATTATCCTCCAGCTTCTCACAGGTCTTGTCTCTCACTTCGGTCCTTTCACTGAACCCACTGCCCTCCTGCCTAGTGAGGAAGCTCTGAAGTGTTCCTGTGAGCCAGGACCGTCCTGTGAGGGTCGCTGCTGTGCCTTCTCTCTCTGAGCCTGTCTCCTTGCGTCTTCAGATGTCCCTCCAGTGCTTCCTTGGGACAGAACCCCATGTTCCTGGATTCCACTTACTCTTCTGAGAATCTATGAACTTACGACATGTACCCAATACACACACACACACACACACATATACACACACACACACATACACACACATACACACACATACACACACACACATAATACACACACACATACATACACACATATACACACACATTATAACAAATAAAATCACATTATTGTCATCCCCCAATAATCTAGAAAGCT
>CABHPP010146979.1:0-23219 GCA_902168425.1 Peromyscus attwateri
CCGCCCCACTTCTTCTCTGCCCTACTCTATGAAGCAAAGCCTGCAGGGTCAGACTGTCTTTATCTGACGGAAGGAGGGCTCAACCCCGAGCAGAGTCACTGGGAGCCCCGGGCTGTGCTGTCGCTGCTGTTTTCCGGGGTCACTGCCTTCTGGTCAGGCCTGGCTGCTCCTGGAGATGCCATGGCAGCCCAGAACCAGCCTGCTTCCCCTCTGTGCCAGGTTGCTGTCATTGGCCAGGACTGCAGGGATCGTGAGACACGGTCTCTCAACTCTGCCTTTGGTTCCTAGGTGCAGAGCTCTGACTTTTCTCCCCATATCTCTCCTCCTGGGGAAGGATCAGGCTGTTGAGACCAGCACAATGATGGGTGTTCAGCCCTGCCTTTTCAGCTCCCCCCTGTTCCCTCTCCCTGCACCATCCATGATTTTCCTGTTTAAACCAGCCACTTGGGGTCCTATTAAGTCCTGGATTTTGCCTCTGTGAGCCTGGGACACTGCATTGGTAATCAGCCTCCAGGGGATTGTAGTTTTGCCGAACCAGGGACCCTATGGAGTTGCAAAGATGGAGAAGAGTGGTTTTTTTGGGGTGTGGTCCCAGGACAGCCACCAGCCCGTCACCTGGGAACTTGTTAGGAATATAGACTCTTAGATCCCTGTCCAGACTCGCTGAACCAAACCCTGGCCTGAGGCCACCAGTTGCTTTAATAATTCTTCCAGGGTATGCTAATGCAGGCTTACCTCTAAAAGTTCCACCTCGATGGCTCTCATTGCTTCCTGCCCAGCAGAATCCCCGGAGAGCTTCGCGGGCCTGAGATTCTGAGTTAGTTGGTTTGAATGCACACCAAACCCCTCCCAAGATTTGTGGCTAACTTGTTACTCTGAAATCATGTTAGGTTGCCAGCAGATTTGCAAATCCATCACCTCCCTTTCCCTAAAGTCAACATCTCACACAACCAGACTGCCTTGGTTAATAAGGTGGACATTCATTTTAGTACAGTGTTAGTGACGGTACAGTACAGTTGTGCTGATCTCGCCAGTTCCTCGCTGATGTCCTCTCTGTGTTTGTGGATCCCATCTAGACAATGACTGCTCTTTGTTATTTTCATCTCCTCAGACTCATTTGATCCGCAACAGCCCAGCCTCTCAAACCCTGCTGAGTTCTGAGACTGTGACGCTTGGGAGGAGTGTGCTTGTTGGGGACTTTGTAGAATGGCTCTGTCTGGTGTTGGTTTTCTCATGACTAGACTTTGAGGGTTTTATTAGGGGCTCCCCCTTGTTCTCCCATCCTGCCATAGGAATCTGACACTAATGTTGCTCTTTGAGGCTCTCCAGCTGGGGTTGGGACTCTAGGTTTAGTCTCATGCTTTCCAGATTCTTCCAGAGAAAGAAGACACAACTTAGGAACCCCTTGTCTCTACGTACCTGGTGGGGTTTGATTTCTTCCAAATCAAAAAGTTTTCAAGAAATAAAATCCATAGACAACAGTAAAGTGATAAGCACAATTAAAATGGTATTGTGGTTTTGATGTTTACATTAGCTATAAATTAACTCTTTATCCATCCCTAATTGTAATGACCAGTGACTTTAGCACCACCAGAACCTTAAACATTCATCCTCTTCCTCCCCTTGAGTGTTATTTCTCACCTAGGCCCTGGGTCCTTGGAAGCCAGGCCTCTTGGAACATCTGCCTACCAGGATACACCCTTTCCAGAAAATTCTCACAAGGGGATTTAGTATCAGAAGTGCAATTTTTCTTTCTGGGAACATAGAAGTAGTTGTGATTTTTGTCTAATTCTTTCCCTCCATCCCAAACAGGGAAGAGTGACCAGAATGTGAGGCAATTGGGAGGGAAACCACATCCACTGAGGAGATTTGAAGGGGCTGAGTGAGTTCTCTCAGAGTAGTTCTGATTCATAAGTATCATGGCAGCCACGCCTTGAGTAGCCTCTAATCCTTTCTCTCCCTCTGGCCTGGCTCCGAGTCTCTGGCGGTGGCCAGCATCACCACCCTGGGCCGGGCAGCCAGAAGTTAGGCTGGTTTTCTTAGCTCTCCTGTTACCAAGTCTCTGAGCCGCAGCTTCCCTTCTGTGGGATGGCAGCCGCTGTCCCTAGGTGTTCTTGACAGGTTGTAGTGACCGTGAATAGAATTGCCAAAGGCGACAAGGAGAAGCATGGTCACAAACACAGCACTGGCAGCTTGTCTACCCAGGAGCCCCACTGCTTTTGTAGACACCCACCTTTACAAGTGTCCAGACTCCGACAACCCCCCTCTGGTCACAGAGATGGCATCCAGTACTGGTGATGCTCCTGAGCGGACTCCATTGGGAGCTGTGGAGAATGACCACTTCCCTTGGGCCCCAGCTCCAGTGGCTAATCCTGGCTCCCACCATTCCTGCAGGCCAGATCTTCCCTGGAGTTTTCTCAAGTATACGAACCCATAAACCCGCAGTCTGCCAACCTGCATTCTGCCACTCCATTATTTTATACGAGTTACTTTTAAGTTGTTTGTTTTTAGAGGGAAGAAGTCCCGATCATTTCCCTAGGGGGCCTGGATCTATGTTGGAAGGTAATAGGGAGCTCAGAGAAGTCTAGAAGTGAACCTCTGCCGGGGATAGAAAATGAATCCGCAGGCTGGGGATTCTGCAGAGAGCTGAGCAAGAGCAGAAAGTTAGGTGGCCATACTCTCTTCCTGTTATTGCTGCTGCGGTACAAATCAGGGCTGTGGACTGAGTGCTTTGCACACCATCTGGGACCCTCGTCACATTCGATGCCAGCTTTATGTGCTGGCCATGTCTCTTCTTCTGAACCCCCCAGGTTCGGCGGAAGGGAGTTAGAACTGGCTATTTGGCTTCATTTTTCCTATTGATTCTGCTTGCTGGTGTCTACCCAGGTGATCCTCAGAGAGCTGGCAGGCGCTGGTTCCTTAATCACTGTATTATTTGATACAGACATCCTTGGGAACGTTTAGGATAAAGACAGACTCCCCCAGGCACTGCTCCCCCTGCTGCTGTGTACGAGGCTGGCTAGGTCACAGGGCCTAACTGAACCATGTGTGAGTGTGGGAACTGGGGTTGTGCGTGGATTACCTCCCACCAGCCTTCATCCCCTGCATCTGATGAGTCCATTAGCAGAACTCACTGGAACGTTATCACCTCGCTCCCTGTCTGCTTGTGTCGTTGTTTATATATTCATAAAAGGTCCATCTTGGCCTTCCCAGATAGTAGGTTCACCCCAAATCCATGACCTGACTCTGCTTTTCAGGTAGGTTCAAGGCCTTTGCTCCCTATTTTGGTGACAAGTCTCAAGTCCTGCCTTCTGTGGGGAACCTCTCTAGACCACTGTGTCCCTTATCTGCCCATCTCAGTCCCTCTGACCCTCTTCTCCATTCCAGGCATCCAGCTCTCAATCGTTCCCCTACCAGTATTGCCTCCAGACAACGATCTTCATGGTGGCTTTCTCCCAGGCCCTTCCACCCCAAGACGGCAGAGTCAGTTCACTTACATATGGCTGCCTACACTTGCCTTGGCCCCGGTGTCAGTATCCTGGTTGGAGAAGCCAGGTTAGTCAGACACGATGCTGCCTTGAAGGCCTGGAGCCTTGGACACGAGCCGGCCTTGGCTCTTGCTGGGGGGAGCTGTGGTAAGTGGGTCTTATGATCTGGGGGGAGGGGAGAAAGAAATTTTGACATTTCTTGGGGACCCATAGTTTCTGTTGGCAGCCCTACAAGGAAGGAAGATTCAGGATTACCTCGGAGAGACCTGAATGTCTCAGAATTTCGTTATGATCAAAGAGCATGCATTCACTCACTGTCTTAGTGTTTTAGTGAATAGATCCATCAGCAGCCATTTGCCCAAAGGCCAGGGTTCAGGCTTTGTCCCTTCTTGACCTGAACATCATACCCCTGAACCCCCCATAGACACTGTGTTTTTCTATCTCTTGTATCTACCAATTTTCTAATATCTCTATACCCCGCCACCATGTGGTTCAGATCTGGTACCCCTGTGGCCTCTTCACGTCTTATATTGTCCCACCTTATCTCCATCCCTCTCTCCAACAAATTGCTCACTGACCTGTAGGTTACTATAGGTCATAATTGCCTACTTGCCTATAGGCACATAGCCCCAAACCTATTTGTTTAAGATTCCTTGCAAAGACTAGTTTACCTAAAATTAAATACTTTTGATTGTTTTCAGAGTCATTAGACCTTTCTGTTAATGCCTAGCATATATTTTTTTCATTTTAAAGATTTTTTATGGCTGATTCATGAAAGATCATTTGACTTAATTTCATATTTCTAATAAGTATTTATTACATGTGCAGCTTTGGTGAATGATTATCTTGTGTTCTTATGGATATATTTTTCTAGGTTACCTACTTTCATTAACTTTAAAGATAACCAATATTGTTCCTAAAGACACTTTCCTCAGAATATAGCTGCCCTAGCAATAAATACCTAGGCCATTAATTATAATCAATTTTTATGCTCAGTGTCATAAAACCCCCTTAACTAAGGGCACATTAATTTCCAATGGAGGGAATTAGTGTCAGCATTGAGTTTTGTGGTTCATACTGTGTCATGAATTAGAGACTCCAAAAATGAGGATTCTTGTAATACAGTTGCCTAACTCTTCTTGTAGCCAGTGACTGGGATCACATGTGTGTGCTCAACTTATGTGGACTGAACCAATAAGAGATGACTGGGCTGCAACAGTGTAAGGAAAGACATGGCCTCCAGTTTTATACCATGGCATGGAGGGAGAGAAATAGACAGCTAGCAGTGAGAGAATGTGTGAACTTTTGGTTCAGCAAAGTAGACCACAGTTATGACAAATACTGGCATGGTACCCATTACGGCTGATGGTGACTCCCAAGACTGATGACTATCCTTCCATACCATGTTGGGATGTGGCCTAGAATCCTTCCTAATGCCAGGTTCCTGCCATTGATGGAACAGTGTGGCACTTGTGCCCAGTTGAGGCTTTTCTAACTCAGAGCCTTGGGGATAGACTTGGGGCTCTCAAAAAATGAAAGGACAATGACCTAGTTAACTTCTCTACTATGTCAGAACATTCCTGTCTTTCTGTGATGAGGAGTCAGTCTCAATGGAAGAGATTGATTTAAAGGCACTGAGTGGCAGTCCCTATTTTAGAGAATATTGTCACCAGTGCTGTGTGGCTGTGTCTTCTGCAGGGAGTTTGCTCTTCTGAGATGTGAGGATCCATCTGCCTTGTCTAGTTTTAGGTGAACTTGACACGAGCTAGAGTCATTTTTTGAAGAGGGAACCTCAGTTGAGAAAACACCCCTACCAGATTGGCCTGTGAGCAAGACTGCAGTGCATTTTCTTGACAGGGCCCATCTCACTATGGGTGCTGGATTGGTGGAAGTATTAAGACAACTCCATGTAGTTAAAAGGGAGGTTTATTCTGTGGGGTAACTTACAAGTGAAGGGATAGGTTACAGGGTCCGGAAAGGTGTAGCGCAGTCTAGCGGTGTTCTCTAGAGAATTCTGCTCGGTCTACTTTGAGCGTCCAGGATCCAGGAACCAAGAGAGCCAGCACATCCAGACCTCAGGTCTCAAGATCTCCTGTCTTGACCCACCTCATAGGCGTGACAGTTACCACAAGCCTCAGTGGGGTTAGTACTTCTAGGTCAAAGTTGGAACAGCTACCCACTACAGTGCTGTGCTCCCTGAGCTGGTGGTCCTGGGGTCTATAACAAAGCAGCCTGAGCAAGCCTTGAGGAGCAAGCTAGGAAGCAGCCTTCCTCCACGGCTTCTGCTTCAGCTGCTGCCTCCAGGTTCTGCCCTGAATCCTGTCAATGATGGACTGTGACATGAAACAGTAGGCTGAAATAAAACCTTTCCACCCCAAGTTGATTTTGGGTATGGCATTTTTTTTTTCACAGCCGTAGTACTGTATCTAAGACAGCGTCCTGAGTCACTGGCCCTGGAGCCCAAAGGAGTTCTGAAGAGCCCACTTGCTGCAGTTGAGGGGCTGAGGATGCTCACTGATGGAAGTTGAAACTCGTGGGTGTTGGTCAACTGGCAACTTAGGGAAAATCTGTGCCCCAACCTTCCTTTGGTTTCTTACCTGTCAAATAAGGAGCCCACATTACATCAGTGGCTCTCAGTGGAGCTGGGGACCCCCTCAGGGGCTTTCTGGAGATGTGTGTGCACATGTTTGTCTACCACAATTATTTGCGATCGCTACTGGCCTTGACACATCAGAGGTCACAGGTGCCAGGTGTTTTTCTGTGGTCAGTTTGGACTCATTCAACAAATAATTTTTCTGTGACAAGCGTGATTCCCAGATGCTACTTAGCATACTCCTGTAGCAAAAGTCCTGTTTCTACCTAACTCTGTTTTAAACTTACAGGCAAAACATTCTCTGCATGGCTTTAATACCTGTTGAGTTTTCTAGGAATTTAATGAGTATGAGGGTGGAGGGCTGGTTTGTTTCTTTGGGAATCATTGCTCACCGTTTTGGGAGACTAATGGCTACATGGAACCTACATTTGAATGCCAGTGTACCTCACCTGTATTAATATGACTTTTGAAATTATATGAGTGGGTGGTTCATAATTTTTCTAAATTTCACTTCAGGATGGTGAGGGGACATTACAAAACATTTGTTGTAAAAAGGTTGTCCTGGGTCTTATTAGGCTAAAAGCCACTAAGGATTCTTTTAGTCCTAAAACTGTCTCAGTTTGGGAGAGTGGAGAGGAGATGTAGGTACCATGAAAACTGAAAACACACAGCTGTAGAAACATGTCAAAACAGAGTAGCATTCATTGTCAAGACAGAACCCTGATGTACAGCCCAAGTACCAGACAGAAGCACTATATTTTGGACTCTGACTCCGAATGGGAACCAGGATCAGAACCTACTAGTTTTGTAACTGTGATTTTTTTAATTGTTAATTGTTAAGTATTTTATGGCTATTAAAAAATTATTGTGTTATGGACTGAATGCCCCTGGCCCAATTACATATGTTGAAATCTAAATCTGCAATGGGATGGTGGTTGGATGTGAGTTCTTGGGGGCATAATAATTAGGTCATAAATGTAGAGCCTGTCGATAGGATTGGTGCCCTTAGAAAAAGGAAGAGGTGAGTTCTCTTAGCCTTGTAAGGGCACAGGAGAAAGTGGCTGTAAGTCAGGGAACAGGTTCCCCCAGCTCTGCTAATGCCTTGATCTTGGCCCTCCTAGCCTTCAAAATCATGAGACGCACACATCTGTTTCTTCTACTCAGTCTGTGGTATTTTTGCTCTAATATCCTGACCTCAGCCAAGCACCCAGCTCAAATGTGTGTCCTCTATATATGGAAGCTTCACACGTGGCTCTTTTCCTTTTATTCCCAGTCCTTCCTCATGCCTTGTTTTCATGATGCAATTGAATGGAATTAAACTTGAACAGCTCCAAATTATATAATTAATTACATTCAACTTCAATTACAATCACTAATTGATCCAACCCTGCTAGCACAACACTTTCATTATTTGGCACACAATTATTGAGCGCCTACTTTGTGTTAGGAATAAAGTAGGAAATGGTCAATTTCTCATGGGAAGGGAGAGTGGGGAGAGGTGGGGTTGTCGAGAAAAGCCATCTAGGGACAACTGGCTGTAGTCAAGGATTTGGTGGGGAAGGAGGGAGCTGGGAAGATCCTGCTGGACTTAGAGGTCACCTCTGAATGTTTGTACACTAAAAATCTCAAGTGGACCACGCTCTGGGATTGGGCAGGCTGGTCTTGGCAGCAGATGTTATATGATATTATCCAGGTCTTCACTTTCACTGACTCAAATAATTAGCTAAAATATTAATAGACACAAGCTGGGTGTGATGGCTGTACCTGTAGCCCCAACTATGCAGGGCATTGAGGCAAGAGGGCCACTTGAGGTTGGAGTTCAAACCCATCCTGGGTAAAGTGGTAAGATGCTATCCCAAGATTTAAAACAAAAACTAACTGTTGGCAGTGGTGGTGCACGCCTTTAATTCTAGCACTAAGGAGGCAGAGGCAGGTGGATCTCTGAGTTCAAGGCCAGCCTGGTCTAAAGAGCAAGTTCCAAGACAGCCAGGACTGTACAAAAAAACCCATCTCAAAAAACCAAAAACCAAACCAAACCAAACCAAACCAAAAAACCAAAACAACCTCCCGAACAAAAATTAATATATACAATGACCATTTGCTACCCCAGGTGCCCTGGGTCTCTTCTCTAGTCTTCCTTCTCCTAATCTCTCTCATCTCTTCCCACCACTACACTGCACCCTCTGTCTTTGTTTCCCCAACCTGAACATGCATTTGGATCCCTGTTTCACCCGAGAGTCTTTTTCATCCACCGCCTTCCGGCTGGTGTTGGTGTCGCTGGCCTGTCCGAAGCGGTTTGAAGTCGTCAGGTGGTAGGTGAGGTTGTCAGCTCCAGAACGAAGTTACTGAGTGCTGAATCTTGGTGTGTTTGGGATATGACAACAAAACACCAGGAATGCAATGGCTGAAATGACATAGACACTTATTTCTCACAGTTCTGGAGCCTGAGAAGCCCAAGATCAGGTGAGGGCTCATTCGCTGCTAGATTCTGATTCTCATCCATGAGTTCTGCTTTCTTGTTTTCTTGTGTTAGGAGTCAGGTGCTCTTTTTCTTTCCCTTCTCCATCTCTCTCCTTCTTTCCCATGCTAGTCTGGAAGGCAGTACTTCCTACCATTGGGATTACAGCTATGAGTCATTATAACTTGCTCTGAGGTCTCTTTTATAAGGACATGAATCTCAGTCATGAGAGTGGAGCAGCCTCTACTTTTTAGGCAGCCATATTGGGAGTTAGGACTTCAACATTAGTTTTTTTTGGGAGGGAGTGGGATGGGGGCACAAACATTCAAACCATGTTCCTGAGCTTTGCTCATGGTGCTTGGCAAGGAGATTACCCTGTCATGGCTTCCCAGGTTGGGACAGTTCCTGCCTGATTGCTCTGGGGAATCACTTCCCTGTCCTGTGTTCTCATCTGAGGGTAGGGAATGTCTTATTTCTTCTGGTAGTACATGTACTAAGTAGCTCACTGAATTTTGAGTGAGGTTGGATGTGGTAAGAAAGATGACGTATGTGTTCTAGAAGCAGTTAGGCTTTTGTTGAGTGACAAAACAACACTTATTTGTGGTGTTGTGTCCACCCTTGAAGAGCTGGCTCCATGAAGGAAGGAGACCCAGGTAAAAACAAAGATGAAATGTGGAGCTAAAAAGGCAGACTTGTGCTCTTGCTGCATTGTTGGCACATTTCATGGTACAAGCCGTACCATTCCTATTTCAGAGCACACCCAGTGGAGGTCTGTCCACTTTACCAGGGGTGGTGGTAGCATGGTCTGCTTGGGAGTCAGAGGGCTCCCTGGGAACAAGCTCACTCAAACAATGGAGAGCACTTAATTCTGCACATTCTACCCCAGCCTCACCATCTGCCTCTGCCTTCCTCCATGTCCTTTGCCCTCTGCTGTCAGCAAAATCTAAGAAGGTAGCTCCTAGGCATTCAAAACCGTGAGGGGGATTGGTGGCTGGGGAAAGAGGAAGAGCATCCGTCAACTGCGTTGTCACTGCTGTTGGGTCTGACGAGGCTCCTCAACAGACTGAGAACCCCATTTCTCTCCAATGTCCTCTTCCTGGGTTCCACTACCTCGCAGAGAGGTAGAGGTCCTCCAGAGAGGCCCTTGGATCTCCACACAAGCCTGTTGAGCTGGGAGATTTCATCATCACCTTTTCTGCCAGCTCGTTTCTTGGATGACAGTTTATCCAGAGAGTTTCCTTGGAGACGGGTCTTGCTCTTGATGTTTCCAGCTGTGAAAGCATCCACTGCTGAAGTCTGGTCCTCCATCACTTGGCGTTACCCTTTACCTGTCCTGGAGAATTGCCATGGTAAACCTCTAACACCGTGCATGGGGGTGGCAGTTCTCATTTCTCTCCATTCAGTGTTTTCAGGTAAATCATGACTTTTGTGCACAGCAATCCCAGGACCTACCATGCCTGAGTCATGCTGGTCATGGTGAGGCTCTGAGATCCCAAACCCATCTGAGCTGTGTGACCATTTGTTATCCAAGGGCCTGGTCTGTAGTCAGAAGTCTATACAGGTCTATCATCTGTCTATCGTATCTTCCTATTACCTGTCAATCATCTACCTATCTCTATCATCTATTTACATTCAGTTCAAACTGGAATGAGGTGGTGGTAGAAGAGGTAGGTAGAAGGGAATGTTACTCTTAGGTTTTTTTTTCTTGACTCTTTGCTTATATTATATAAACATTCCATTCTCTTAAGAAAGACCCAGGCACCCGGCATTTTGATACCAAATGCCAATGACTGCTCCCCACCATTCTACCTTGACTTCTGCATCTCATCTCTTCCCTGAGGCGAATGTGATGGAAAGTCTGGTTTGGTTGCTGGCCTGGGGAAGAGGCAAATGGGAAAGAAAATGGTGAGGGTGGATGAATTGCATCACAGAATAATGAAAAGCTGTTAGTCTGACACAAATGGATAAAATCTCCCCTTTGCTAAGATGCTACAGTGAAGTATTCAAGATGGTTTTAGCTTGTGGGAGTTTCAGCTGCCAACTGCCATCTCCCACTTCCTTCTCACCCCCGTCTCCACTAGAAGCCATGTTCTGCTTGGGTCTTACTCTTTCAGGCTTGTTTTGAACAGATCTGAGCTCTCTGGATAGCTGTCCCTTTTTGGTGTCCCCCAGTCTTCCCAGACCTGCTGGCATTCCCAATGAGCCTCCTCACACATGCAGCCTTAGCCCACGGGTGTCATTTTTACCTTTTGTTTTACTTTTGAGTTATTTTGAAAATTTGGTATCATCCATCTTCAGGTGACACTGAGGATGTGGACTATGGAAAGCCGCCATCGTGTTGGAAAATGGAAGGGAGAGCTGCAGGGGTAGAAGAGGTAATAAACAAGAAGGGGTTATTCAATATCTCACCAAACAAAAGAGAGCCCCAATCAGAGAGCGTGTAACTCCCACCGCCACCTGCGCTTTGCTATATGCACTGGCAGACAAAAGGCTCCATTGAACTAACAATCTGTTGAATGGTACCAAGATTCCCAAAATGAACAGGGGACAGTGAATAAACTCACACAATTAAATTAATTAATTATCAAAATTAGCAAACTCCACCCAGCGTGCCTCAACGGATAAAAATGACTCTCGAATAAAGCACCACGAGGCAGAAGAAATCTGTAAGATGCTTCTCCACACTGAATGAAACAGGCTCAGTCCATCATGGGGGAATAAAACTCCCCACCAGACATACAAATAAAAATTCAAAAGCTAGGAATGAAACCTGGCAGAACTTGGACCTGTCTGTAGAGCCCTGATTTGGGGGATCATGTCAACATTTCATATAGCCCCAAATAATTCAAGCCAGCTAGAATGTGGAGGAAGTCAAGGTGGGATACAGACAGCAACAAATGAATCTTACTCTACAACCAAATAATACAACCACACTGACGGGTGGTGGACAGGGGGGGAAGGGTTAGAAACAATTGGATGATGTATCTTAAAGCCACAGATAAAGAACTATACATAAACATTGTGCTCTATTCAGTAACTTAATTTTACTTAGGGAGTTTGGATTAGCAATGCTGAGGTCATTATGACTGAATAAGTAAACACTTTGTGGATAAAGAGAGTCAGGTTTCTCATTCATTGTCAGGGAAGGATGTTACAAATGAGGCAAGGTGGATATTAAAAATGAACCCTGTAATTGATTAGAGGTGTCAATGTAATTAACAGTTAATACTTAAGTAGATAGGTAGGTTAATCTATGCATATGCATTTATGCACATAGAATTCTTAATCATGTTAAGGAGGCCTAGAAGCAACGAAACTTCAGTCTATAATCTTAGCTCTTTAAAGGCTGAGGCAGGAGAATAGTGATTTCAGGCTGTCATAAATAATTGATTGAACAAATAAATGAGAAAGGCTTCTGATAGAATTTTAATTGTTATGTACTCTAGGTTTGTGTCATTTTAAAATTTAATGTTGAGACCTAACATTCATGGGATGGTGTTCAGAGATGGGGCCTTTGGGAGGTGATCATGTTTATATGAAGTCACGAGGGTAGAGCCCAATGTCGGAACTCTTGCCTGTGTAAGAGAGACTAAAGCTGCTTTTCTCTACTCTGCCACATGAGGATACAATATGAAAACTGTTGTCTACATACCAGGAAAGTCCCCACCACACCCAAGATCTGTCTGTGCCTTGATCTTGGGCTTTTGAGCCACAAGAACTGTGAGAAGTGAATGGCTTCTTTAACCATCCAGTCCATGATATTCTACTACAGCGGCCAGAAGCAACTTGGACATGGATGTAGAAGGAATGATGGATATAAAAAAGAAATCACCATTTGGCAATGGACAGTGGGTGCCTAACAACATGGATAATCTTACAAACAATGTGAACTGAGAGAAAAGATGGAAGAATACCAGTGTATGGAGACATTAGTCAAAACAGCAGGTACCTTGGGAAGAGGAGAAGGGGACAGTTGATTGGACAGGAGTGCAAGGGAAGCTTCTGGAGCACATGTAATATTCCATGCCTTTATCCAGGTGTAGTCCCATAAATTTATAAAAATTATGTAAAAATTATACATTTTAAAAAAGAAAAATTACCATTTGGCTAATAGTAGCAATTGTTGAAGGCAGGGATCTTCAGTGGGTGTTAATATCAGGGAATGCATGAGGGGAAAAGTAGATATTTGAGTATTTTCAAGGTATTTTATAAAACATTTTTAAAAAATTAAAAAAGCTATGTTAGCACAGAAACTCATTGTGTTAGCCTAGTGGTTTAGGTTAACATCACCATGTCACCAGTAATGAGACATATGTACACAATGTGCCTTTTGATAGGGATGTCCATAGAAAGACACAACACTGATTTTGAGATGTTATTACCCAAAATGCACAATATCAATTTAGTCATGAGGAAACATCATGGGCTCAAATTGAGCACATTCTTGTAGTAGTAGTGATAATATTCTTTAAAGTGTTCAAACCAGGAAAGATTTGACCATCAAAGAAAGACAGAATGTATCACACATTGGAAAGTTAAGCATAGTATGGGATCCTAGATTGGACCATTTACTAGAAAAAATATGGGCAATCAGATGTGCAAATTGCAGCATAGAAATAGAAATATGAGCCGGGTGGTGGTGGCGCACACCTTTAATCCCAGCACTCGGGAGGCAGAGGCAGGCGGATCTCTATGAGTTTGAGGCCAGCCTGGTCTACAGAATGAGTTCTAGGAAAGATGCCAAAGCTACACAGAGAAACCCTGTCTTAGAAAAAAAAAAAGAAATAGAAATATAGAAAATGAAGGCACTGGAATTTCTGCAAAGGTTCATGAATGTTCAATAACTGAATCCAAATGTATGGAAATGGATGAAATGCCAAATAAAGAATTCAAAACTAATCCTAAAATATCAATAACTTCAAAGATAACTCAATAAATATAAGTGAATTTAAAAAGCCAACCCAAGACTTGGACAAGAAGTTTAACAATGTGGATGAGAAATTCAGCAAAAATAGAGATCTGACAAAAGTATTGGAAATAAAAAGCTGAATAAATAACATTTAAAAGTGGAAAGAGAACCATTACTAATAGACTAGACCAATTGTGAGGAATACTTACAGTCAGAAGTAAAAGAAAAAAATCAAATATGCCTACACATTTAAGATCTCTGAGATGTGATTAAAAGACAAAACTAGTGAACCTGTGATGTACAAAAGGAAACAGAGATAAAACTAAAGACACAGGAAAATCTATTGAATAAAATCTGTAGCAGAAAATCCCTCAAGTCCAGGGTAGGATAGGGACACCTAAATGCAGGAGACATTTCAAACCTAAGTAAATGTGACCATAAAAAATAAATAGTAAAAAACCCTTCTCCATCTCATAGATAAAATGCTAAGAGTAGAGACCATAGACATAATCTTGGAAGCTCCAAGAGAAAAGTGCCAAGTTACTTAAGAGGTAACCCTATCAGAATACCTGCAGACCTCACAATAGAAACCCCAGCAGCTAGGACAACACAGACTAACATGGCTGAAGCTTTGAAACAAATGCCATGCAAAGTGACTTTTCAACAGGGTGATCCTTTAAGAATTGAAGGTGAAATGCTGACCTTCCATGATAAGCATATGTAAAGCATGACCATTAAGTCAGTGCTGGGGAAGACTGGCACTGTCCAGCCTCTAAGGCAGCACTCAGGGCTCAAAGGGAAATCCACAGCTTGGCAAAGCTATGACTTTTCTATCTGAGGGGTTAGGGAAAAATGAAAAACCTCATGCACTCTCTTGATGGTTTCTTTTCTTTATTCTCTCCAGTTGTTCTCATCATGCTGCTCTGCTTGTGGGATGTTCTGTATGTCAAATGTGTTGCTCTGATTGGTTAATAAATAAAACACTGATTGGCCAGTAGCCAGGCAGGAAGTATAGGCGGGACAAGGAGGAGAAGAATTCTGGGAAGTGGAAGGCTGAGTGGGAGAGACACTGCCAGCCGCCGTGATGACAAGCAACATGTAAAAGATACTGGTAAGCCACGAGCCATGTGGCAACTTGTAGATTAATAGAAATGGGTTACTTTAAGATATAAGAACTAGATAACAAGAAGCCTGCTGCAGCCATACACTTTATAAGTAATATAAGTCTCTGTGTGTTTACTCGGTTGAGTCTGAGCGGCTGCGGGACTGGCGGGTGAGAGAGATTTGTCCTGACTGTGGGCCAGGCAAGACTGGAAAACTCTAGCTACACGGCTCTCTCATGTGTCCTCTCTCCTTGCTCCTTGTTCCCTTTCCCTCCTCCACTTAAATACTCAAACAGCATCTCTCAGGCAACACAAAAGTCATAAAAAGTACATTCCATTTCTCTGGTTATCCAAGAGGGTTACCTGCAGCCCTCATTTGGCACTACAGAGTCAAATTATTTTCTGTAGCCTTGACTAGTCAGAATTTATTTTCACAAATTGAGGTCAGGAATGGGGGCAAGGACTTAATCATTTGCCAGCTAGCAATAATTAGGCTGTGTTTGTATTTACAACCTAGCCAGACCGCACAACTCTGTGTCCTTGTGAACTAAAGACCGGGAATGTTTATCTTAAAAACCACTAGCAAGGCATCTGGTCTAATCTAAAGTTGTTTTGAAGCTTTGTATCAGTTAGTAGTACTCAGCCATAAAATTAAAGGAATTTCAGCTATTCTGGCTCCGAGTTTATCATTAGTTTGAGCTGTGATCAGAAGCAGCTTCTTAGTGGATCTCAATAGGCCCTGACTGTGTGAAAATTATACAGCATCTTCCTGACAATCCACAGGTACAAGTGTCCAGTAGATTGGGACATTTCCATGAGATAAACACATACCTTACAGGCAGTAGGGAATTTCCCCACACCCAATTCAACCAGTGTCAGCTATCAGAGGAAGATAGCAACAGCAAGCATGCAAAGGCACAGCAGAAGCAAAAGACATTCTGGAGCCTGTGTTCTCATAAGCCTTGCTTAAAGGAGACATACCCATCAGTTTTTCTCCTGGTGGGCTGACAGCTGAACTTCAGTTGCCACCTGCTCTTCCTCTGGCACAGCCATGACCACCGGCAGAAGACACTTAAAAGAATGCTACACACAGAAAAAGGGGGAAGATAGACAGAAGCATGAGTGTTTGGAAGTAGTGAGAGTTAATCTCACAAGGATAAACAAATGAGAACTAGGAAAGAAACAGATGGTACTGACTCAGTAAATCAGCAAAGCCTCTGAGATAAAGAGGGGAGAAATTAGTACACGTGATATTCAGTGATAACACCAATTGTAAATGGGCACAACTCTCCAATTGAAAGATGTGGATTGACTGAACAGGTGTTTTAAAGACAAGATGGTTTGCTATCTTGAAGAAAAAAAAAAAAAAACAACTCACCTGTGAGGAAAAGGCACAAGCCAAAAATGAACAGATGGAACATGGTATTCCAGGAAAATAGAATGCAAGCAAGCAGGAATAGCTATACTCATATATGACAAAGAGACATCAAGTCAAAATGATAAGGAATGGATAGGGCTATTGCATATTAATAAAAGAAATCTATCAAGAAGATATAATAATCATAAATATATACTGTTATTTATTTTTGCTCTTTTTTGGGGGCCTGCCACCCAGCTCCCAAATAAACCACACATGGAGGTTTACTCTTAATTATGAATTCCCAGCCTTAGCTTGGCTTAGTTTCTAGCCAGCTTTTCTTAACTTTAAATTATCCCATCTACCTTTTGCCTCTGGACATTTCCTTTTCTCTTACTTCTGTAAATCTTACTCTTACTCCATGGCTTGCTGTGTAGCTGGAGTTCTCCTCCTTCTTTGGCTACTTCTCCTCCTCCCAGATTTCTCCTTCTATTTATACTCTTTGCCTGCCAGCCCCACCTATTTTTCTCTCCTGCCTCAATATGGGCCATTCCATCCTTTATTAGACCATCAGGTGTTTTAGACAGGCAAAGGAACACAGCTTCACAGATTAAATAAATGCAACATAAACAAAAGTAACACATCTTAAAATAATATTCTACAATGATCTACACAGTAAACATTGGTGACACTCATAAAACAAACACTAGATATAAAGGGATAGTTAAGTCCAGATACAGTAATAGTTACTTACTTTAGTGCTCACTACTGAGCCATTCTCTTAGACTAGATATCAATGAAACCCAGAGGATAATTAGAAAATATTATGAAAACTTACATTCTAATTAATTGGGAATTAGAATGGATAAAGCCCAAAATCAGGTATGTTCACTGATAAATTCTACCAAGTCTTTAATTATTTTTATCTATTTTTTTTTTTGAGACAGTGTTTCTCTGTGTAGCTCTGGCTGTCCTGGAACTCTCTGTAGACCAGGCTGACCTCAAACTTAGAGATCCACCTGCCTCTGCCTCCTTAGTGCTGGGATTAAAAGCGTGTGCTACCACCACCCAGCTCTCTACCAAGTCTTTAAAGAGCCAGTACCAGTGCTCCTCAGAATATTCCATAAAATAGAAAGAGAAGGGGAGCTTCCAGATTCATTCTACAGAGCCAGTACTTCCTCAATACCAAAGCCAGATATGTATACCACAAAAAACAGAAACTATAGAACAATTTCATTGGTGAATACAGACACAAAATTCTTTAGTAAAGTATTTGGAAAATCAAATTTAACAACGCATTTAAAAGATTACAGGCCATGTTCAAACTGTTTTCATTGCAGGGATGTAAAGGTGGTTTAGAATATGTAAATCAACAAATGTCAAGTAGCATATAAATATAATTAGGGACAAAACCCACATGATTTCTAAATAGATAGAAAAAGCCTTTGGAAAAAAAATCCATCATCCCTTCATGGTGAAAACCCAGCAAAAATTAGGGATAGAAGACCCATCCACACCTTAACAAATGGTATGTAAGATAAACCAATAATCAATACTGTACTGAATGGGGGTGGGGTGGGGAATTGTGTTCTATGGTCTGGAGAATGATTCATGATAGCTTCACGTTTGATTTTGAATGAATGATTTTACTAGTCATGTAGCAAGCTGTAGCAGATTAGATATCAAAAGATCAAAGCTGGTACCCACAACATCTAACGGAGATGACAGAAGTAGCTGCATTGAGAGAGGGCAAGTAAAGTCAACATTGTCAAATTTTAGTGCTCACGACATCCAGGAGAAGTCAGCTAGGGAAGGTGAGTTGAGGCAGTTGGCTGAAATGCCCAACTGAGAGTTTTCTCCATATGAATGAACTTCTGGCATCTGGTTCCCACTGCATGCATTTTTCTACCATGGGAAAAACAATAGTAACTTCTGCTGAAAATGGTTTACCTTTCAGCTGTTTTCAAGGACACCATGTTTTTATTCTTGGGCTGTTTTTTGGTCCCCACCTTCTTTCCTGTTCCTGTCATAGGGCTAGAGGGATAGCTTCCCCTGGGTTTGGAGGACACTTGAATAAACATGCTTGGGCCTAAAGTAGGAAGGGGAGAGCAAACCTGCCTCCAGAACCGGCTTTAAACACCACCTGGCAATTTACCAATGTGTTGTTGAAAGGACCAGTTTTCTCTCAGAGATCAGGTCTCAATTTCAGTTTCCTGAGACTTGAGCAAGCAGTTTCTGGGAGGGCCATGAACAAAAGACATAGTCCTTGCAGTAGCTCCCTTTCTGCACGTACTCTGACCACTCAAGGTTCAGCCAATTGTTTACTGTCTGGGACCCCTCACCAACTTAGCATATGAGTTATGGGTCACTGGGTTAGCCCCCACAGTCAGTACATGCTAGGCTAGCCAGCCTCTATGGCAGCTCAAGAACAAAGCCTGAGACTTGTCCAGGCCTGTCCCCAAATGGTAACTATAAACCTCAACTAACCCTAGCCAATTAAATGTTACTGACATGATTGCCGCTTGCATAAACCAATCCTGAGTCTGTTCCTATGTGGTCTGTAGACCCCAAGTCCCCCTGCTCCATTGCTATTCCATGAATGAACGAAACCCTGCTCCATTGCTATTCGGGGTCTCTCCTGCTCTGCTGCTGCATCAGATGGACAGAGAATACCAAGTAAAAAGACTCTTTGCTTTTGCATCAGATTTGATCTCTTGGTGGTCTTTGGGGGATTCTGGGTACAACACTGTGTATTATAAACTGAAAGCATGTCTCTAAATGAGACATGGACTTCAGCGTTCTCTACTCTATTTGATATAATGCAAGAGAAAAAAGGTAAGAGAAAGAAATAAAAGGAGTACAAATAGGAAATGGAGAAGTCAAATTGTATCTATTTGTAGATCATATGATCTTCAAAGACACCAAGTCTTCACAAAAAAATCTCTTAGATCTGATATGTGATGCTTCCTTCCAAGTAATAGACCATAAACTAAGTACACAGAAATCAGTCACCTTTTTTACATACCAATAATGAGCATCCTGAGCAAGAAACCTAGAAAATAATCCCATTCATAGTAGACCCAAACACAAAACCTGGAAATAAACCCAATCAAGGAGGTAAAAGAGCTCTTATAATTAAAACTGTAAGACTGTGAATAAAGAGCTTGAATACGGCAAAAGATGGAGAGACCTCATATATTCATGGATTGGCAGAATAAGTACAATGAAAATGGCCATATTATCAAAAGCAATCCACAAATTCAATGCAGTCCCCGTCAAAAGTCCAATGACTCTCTTCACAGAACCACAAAATAATCCAAAAATTCATGTAGAACTACCAAGGACCCCAAATAGCCAAAGCAGTCCCGAGAAAAAGGAACTTTTTAAATTATACTACAAAGACACAGTAACAAAGATACACAGTACTGGCACAAAATAAACAGACGCAGAGGCCAATGGTAGAGAATAGAATACCCAGAATTAAATCTATAAAGCTGTAACCACTGATTCTTGACAAAAACATGTATTGGAGAAAAGAAAACCTCTTTAACAAGTTGTGCTGGGAAAACTGGATATCCACATATGGGAGATGAGAAATAAGATTTTTATCTCTCATCCTATACAGAAATAAATTCAATGGGATCAAATAAAAACCTAAAACTTAAGAAAAACTTTTTTTTAGTGGCTAATTTTTTCAAAAATTAAAATATAACATAACCCCCTGCCACTCTCTCCCACATGTCCCATGTCCCCCCTCCCCATGCCCTCTCAAATTCATAACTCCCTTTGCTTTATATATTTATATATTTTATAATTTTATATTTTATACTATACATGGTGTACTATACATATTTTGAGTATATTTAAATATATAATAATATATTTACATATTTATAAATCTATAAATACAAACTGCTGGGTCTGTTTAGTGGTACTCATAGTATCTGTTTTTAGGTCTGACCACTTGGTATTGGATAACCAATTAACCAGTCTTCATCCCTGGAGAAGACTAATTCTCCCTCTCTCAGCTGTTGTTAGCTACCTGTAGCTCTTCACCTAAGAGTGATTCCCCTGAGGTTTCCCCGATCTGTGCTGGGATGTCAACTTCTGTTCGACTTGTTCAGCTCTTGTTTAGTCGGCCATATTGTTGAGATTCCCTGTCATATCTAGAAGAAACCATCTTACACTCGACTTCCTGGCTCTTAAAATCTTTTTGTCCCTCTTCTCCAATATTCCCTGAGCCTTGGGTGCAGGAGGTGTGCTGTAGATGTATTGAATGGGGCTGGGAACCCCACCGATAGTGCCCTGAATTTTGACCGGTTGTGCCTTTCTGTATGCTGTAAAAAGAAGCTTCTTTGATGAGGGGGCGCGAGCTGCACTTTCTGCGGGTATAATGATAAACACTCAGAATGCAGATAGGCATTAGACTGTTTAGAAAAGGGGCACTAGTAGGTTCTTCTTTAAGATCCATGACCTTACTAATCCTGGGTAGTTGGTTAGGTTTCCAGGACCAGACATGATTTCCCTCCTGTTAAGTGGGCCTTAATTCCAATTAGATAGCTGTTGGTTACCACTAATACGTAAGTGCCACTATTGTTATCTTTAGGGATGTCTGGCCATGCTGGTCATTGTTGTGGTTCATAGGCATTACAGCTGTGCTGTGGGATGTTCTGTATGGCAAATGTGTTACTAATAAGACACTGATTGGCCAGTGGCTAGGCAGGAAGTATAGGCGGGACTAACAGAGAAAAGAAAGAACAGGAAGGCAGAAGGAGTCACTGCCTGCCAGCCGCCGCCAGGACAAGCAGCATGTAGGGTTGCCGGTAAGCCACGAGCCACGTGGCAAGGTATAGATTTATGGAATTGGATTAATTTAAGCTATAAGAACAGTTAGTAAGAAGCCTGCCACGGCCATACAGTTTGTAAGCAATATAAGTCTCTGTGTTTACTTGGTTGGGTCTGAGCGGCTGTGGGACTGGCAGGTGAGAGAGATTTGTCCTGACTGTGGGCCAGGCAGGAAAACTCTAGCAACACAGCTGGGTAGGACTATTGATTGCTTTCTTTCCTTGGCACCTGCCGCTGCAGCCCACAAGAGCTAGCTGGAGCCAGCCTGCTGCATATATTATTACATGTCCCTTCCATCTATCACTTATATGGCTCCCTCCACCCCCACTATATGTAACATGAAGGCGGTTAATCTGAAAGCAAAAATGGGAACATGTTTGAGTCCCTTGGCTGTGTATCCATTCCTCAGATTTTTTATTTTTTTTAGCCCAATTCATTACCCCTTTCCTGAAACCAAGGGCATGCCTCCCAAACACAGTCCAAGAACCAATGAAGCCGCAATGCCTCTAGCTCACTTCTGGGGTTTCCCCAAACCTCCCCCAAAGCACCAGCATCTAATTATTTCTTAGAACTGTACACCCCTTTATTTCTTCTTTTACCTTCTTTCTTTACTTTTGTTTCTTCCTTGTTCACTATTTTTTTTAAAACCCAGATGAACATGCATCTCTTGGGAACATTCCCTTTTCTGACCAATGAGAGTTCTTCAGAGCCAGTGTCCATCTTCCTGTCCCTGTTCAGGTGCCACTTTGCCATGTCCTTGCATGGCTTCAGGGACTTGACCTGATGGGGCCAGGGAGAGAATGAAGACAAACAGACAAACAGATGGACATACGCTAGGATTGAGTGGTCTGGGCTCTTTGGTGGAGAAACCACAGCAGCCCACAGTTCAGTGTGTTTCTTTTGTACAGTTGAACAGAGAGGCTGGGTGATTACAAACAGCTGAACCAGGAGGTGGGCTTATTGATTAATTCAGATAAACAAGGAGGCAGATTATGGTATACAGCCGGATCAAGAAGGCACATTTACATAACACTTGTAGAAACAGTCTTTATAGGGGAGTAGTCTTTAGGTTTGTAAATATCTGAGGTGAGAAAGCTATGGTGGACATTTTATGCACACGTGGTCAACATTTGCAGCAGGAAGGCCCTGCCATTTCCCTGAGTCTAGCCTGGGGAAGGCTCTGCTATTTCCCTATAGGTCAGAGGCTTTGGGGTTCTTGACATGGCCTTTTTCCACTCGGGACTTCCTCCACCCCCCACTTATGAAATATTTATTTGGGTTCACAGTCTAGGGGTTCAGTCCATCACGGCAAGAAGGATTGTGAGGGAACTGTTCCCATTACATCCATAGGCAGGAAGAGGTGAATGGTGGTTTGAGGGCTAGTCTTGGTTGTCAAATTGACTACATCTGGAATTAACTAAAACCCAAGCGACTGGGTACACACGTAAGGGATTCTTCTTGATTGAGTTATTTGAAGTGAATGCCTTCCCTAAATTTCAGATCCTTTGAGTTGGGAAGATCCACCTTAAATCTAGGCTACGCCTGGTGGCAGCCTCTACGAGGAACGTGGAAGAATGAAGTGTTTGCTCTTAGCCTGCTTGCCCCTGCTCTTGTTTCACTGACTTTAGAGCCTACTTCTTTGGGATTCTGGGATTCTGATGTGCACTGGAGACGAACTGAGACATCAGCCTCATGGACTGAACAACTTCTGGATTCTTGGGCTTTCCGTTGGGAGACAACCATCGTTGGCTAGCTGGACCACAGCCTGTAAGCCACTCTAGTTTATCCCCTTTCTGTCTATGTAGATCCATTCTCAGCTCTGTTCCCCTAGAGAACCGTGGCTCATATAGATAACACCCCGTTTTCACCTTTTTAGTCAGTCTGGGACCACAGCCCCAGGAATGGTGTTACCCAAACTCGGGGTGGGCTGTCTCTCCAGTTAAACCTTGCTGGAGGCGTGTGCATTCTAGGTGATTCCAAAGCCAGTCAAGTTGAAAATAAAGATCTATCATAAACCTGTATGTAAGAGGCCCTGGGCTCAGTCCCCAGTACTGTAGGAAAAAAGTAGGATGGGATACAGCTGCTGTGCATTGCAAAGGAGGAAACTGGGATCTAGGGTTGGCTGGAATAGGCCCCTGTGCCATCCAATTTCGGGTCCTGCTGTCTTGCCTGCTACATTTTCCATAGCAAATGAGAAAGCACCGTGCCCCCAGACTGATGGCTGCTCACGGTTTAAAATGATGGCGAGTCTCATGAGCTCCCGATTCTCCTCTCTGACTCCCTTGGTTTCCTTGCTCACTTTCCTCTGCTCTAACTTAAAGGCTTGGTAACTGACGGGTTGGCGGTGGCACACATCTTTAATCCCAGCGCTTGGGAGGCAGAGCCAGGGGGATCTCTGTGAGTTCGAGGCCAGCCTGGCCCACAGAGCAAGATCCAGGACAGGCACCAAAACTACACAGAGAAACC